>OZ020285.1:7341282-7393317 GCA_963971205.1 Aethes cnicana
GTCGCTCAGCGCCGCCAGCGCCAGCCCGAGCCCCCAGCACGAACCCCACGCGCCCGTGCAGAGCAGCTTGCTGTGACGCTCCACCGTACTCAGCAAAGACCTGTTATCACACAAATAACAATACTCGTTTTGTATTGTACACCAAAAACAATTACACAAAGTACATAGGAATAAGAAGGGTGAAAACAGTCCATCGTTTCGCTAAAGAACAATCTCTACCAGACAACCTGTGGATAGCGGAATGTGTAAAAACCTAGGGCCCAATTGACCAGCTAAAGATAATGCTGATAAAGTTTCTATGTTTGCACCTGACTTTGGGTCAACTCTCAAGTTGGGTTTAGTATAATTTAATAATTGCTATTTATGAAAAGGAGCCACAATTTCAATCTGTTGCAGCAAGTTCTCTAGGGAGTCGAGAGAAGACTAGTAAATGTGACCAATTTGTTGAATATGTCATTCCATATTCAAAACCTAGTTGATGCAAGTAAAACTAATATGTGATTCACAACCATGTAGATTACTAAACAATCCATAGTAAACTGCCATTATTACCAGGCATGATATTTTCTTTTTTTTATATACTGATACTTTTATTACTAAATATTGACATACCTTATAGACTCTGCTAATTCAAATGCATTAATAGTTCTGGTCTCTAGGTCTTCATCCAATATGGACCTTAAATCTAATGATGAGCATAATGTTCCACATTCTGATGTGAGCAATGTCACTGTAATGTCTTCCTTGCTGTCAACATTCACCAAAGCCTCTTGCAGGTCCTTTAATGTCTGCAAATAAATTTTAAGTCTTAGAAAAACCAATATCCATTATACCTATTATTAAATTTATAACAAATGGTATCTACTACACACCTGAATGTCGTAATAGTCTCCTTTTCTTTTCACACAAATTTCGGCCAAGTTATTGTCAAAAGTTATCGTCAAAGTTTTTATTTTGGCCATGTCTAATTCATCCTCATTTTTAATGATGGATGTTTTCATTTCATCATGTTTAGCAGAAAGTCTCTTCTGCTTTGCAGGTTTATCAGTCTTTGCACTCTCACGTTTTCTTTTGTTTAGAACATGAGATAGTTTGGAATTTAGTTTCTGCTTTATGGACAAGCAGTCACTCTTATTTATTATACTGGGTGAGGTGTTAACTTCTACCGTGAAGACATCAGAAATTTGATCAACAGACTCATCATCAGCATTGGTTAGGTTGGGATTGTCGGACGGTTGCCGTGAGTCTCCCGCGGCGCCCGGGCCCACGCTGGAGTCCGGCTCATTCCCTCTGAGGGGACTCATGCAGTTGCTAGAGTAAGAGCTTGAAGAATGTCGACGGTAAATTATTGAGTCATCAGCACTGTGAGCTTCAAAGTCTTCACAGATTGACATTGACTTCACTGAGCTGCTCAGAGAGCCTCTCTGTTTCCCGCCTACAATCTTTTTGGCTTCTGCATCTTCAGTTTTCATGATTTCCTTCTTTCTCTCTCTAAACTTCATTTCCTTACTATCTGGTGTTGAGCTTTGGATTTTTTTAATAAACTCGGCCTTAGTCCTCATGTTCTTTTTGCCTTTGGGAGCTTCAGGAGTAAGCTGGTATATCATGTTTACTGCACCCTCATCCATCAGCAATCTATCCACTTCTGTTAGTCTTTTATTTTGTTTGCTGGCTTTTGGTGGAGGTTTCTTCCACTGTAATTTTCCAGTAGGAGACTTTGATTTTGGTACTTGCTGAATGTCCATTTTACTTTTCTTAGGAGTAGGCAGTTCTTTTTCTGTTTCAGTTTTGATAGTTTCCTTGGTTTTTGTAAGTATTTTACCTTTTGTAAATGTGTCTGGGTTATCAGGGTCAAATATGACTTTTTTTTTAATAACTCTACCAAGTCTGCGCTGTGGTTGACTTTCATCTCCACTTTTATTTATAGCTTGGCCTTCACTGACACAACTTGCAGATGAGTCCATAGATGATCCATCAATGCGTTCCTGATCTATGGTCACCTCCTGAGCTGTTACTAGCTGTTCAACTGACTTAACAACACCTTCAGTCTCCTCTAGGAGTTTTTCTGTTGCATCATCTTTAAATTCATGTTCATCATCTTCCCAGTCTCTTACCAACACATTCACTATATTCTTTACACTATTTGACTTATTAATCTCTGTATCATCATTGTTGTGACTGATTTCAGCATCATCTCCTGTTGATAGTTTATGGTTTTCTCTTTTCTTCTTATCTTCAATCACAGAGCCTTCCAGAGCTTTAACAGTATTTTCTACAGTTTTTCTACTCCTTTTTGGCTTAGGTTCAGATGAAACACATTCCATATTATCAGTTGAATTTTCTAGAGCTTGTTTTTCAATCTTGCTCTTTATATCTGTAGTTACTTCTTCTTCTGGCTCTACCAGGGCTGATGCTTTTTTTAGGGTAGATTTAATTCCTGACAGAGCAAGTTCTGAACTTTTTGATGCTCCTAAACTCTTTTTTTCTTTTTTACCCTTACTTTCATCTGAGATAACTTCACTATCATAAACACCAGATGCTTCAGACCTTTTCTTATCTTTTTTGGTTTTTATTTCAGTTCCACTATTGTTTTGTGAAAGTCTTGTCTCATTTTTTTTCTTCCGTATTCCTCTATCTGTTGGTGGTCTTTTTGGCTTAGCTGATTTTAATCTTGTGAGCTGTTGTAAAGCTAACTGTGCTTCTATAGTTTTAATATTGGAATGATCTACTTGCATGATTTTTATAAACTGGTCATCAGCTTGTTCAACATCATTTCCTTCCAAAATGTCCAGCAATTCTTCTTTGTTTAAGACCTCCTGCCGAGTTGAGCTATTATTATTTTCAGTATTGTCAGTACTGTCAGACTGCAACACATCACTAAGTTCAAGATTCTGCCGCAGTGCACTAAGAATATTCTTAGAGGCATCAAGCTCATCAGCTTTGGCATCATTCTCAACAGGATCGTTACCATCATTTTCATTCCTCTCAACTAAAACCTCAGTCTTAAAAGTCACTGTCTCTGTAGGTTCATTAATGAAGGATTCCTCCACCTGCTCCAGTTCATTTTGAGTGGCATTTTCTGTACTTCCAACGAATAACTCCGTTATTTCATCTGCAATTCTTGAAGTAAATCCATTATCTGTTTGCTTTTGGATCTCTTCCTGATCGGCAGTGTCCCCAGCAACATGAATTGTGTCTGGGACTGGCTCTTCATTAGTTACAACAGTTTCACTAGATATGGTCTCGCATACCTTTGTTGTTACGACGGATATAACTTCGTGATGTACTGTGCTTTCCACGGGCACTTGATTTTGGACAGGACCTAAGTTAGGCGCCAAGTCACTGCCGACAGCAGCATCGGCCTCCGTGACACCGTTCGGCCTAGGACACTCGCCCGCACCATCGTAGATCACTGGTGTCTCGTCACTCACATTCACTTGCACATCTCCGACTACAGAATTATGAGCCACAGGTTCTTCTACAACTTCCATGGCTAGTTATTGCAAAGTTTATGTATTATAACCTATATGCATAAATAAATCAAACAAGTCAAGAAATCACAAAAATGGAAACGATACTATAAGTTCACATGTCTAATGAAGTAATAGAAATACACGTAGCCTAAATGATCTACCATTAGTTACCAAGGGCTTCGCTTCACTTATTTTTCACTCAAAGAAGTAACTAAATCAAGCTTTTTTCGCGTCCATTTTACGCTTAATAGTCAAATGAATTTTCGTTATTATGTTAGGTTTTAGTCAACTTGATAACTCAAAAAATGTTATACTTAATTGAGATAGAGTTGTTTTTTCTATAATAATACCACATCATGATCACCAAAAATAAGTCTACAACGTCGACAAAACTGACCTGACCATAGACAATACTCTTTTTTTAATCATTATGGTGCTAGCATGTTCACCTAATCGTTCACAGTACGGCAATTTTCGCATCATATTTTTTTTTTTTCCAGTGAATGAGAAAGAGGATATAGGCATTTCTCGGTTTCTATTATAGATAGAGTGGTGAAATTTGACGGTTGTAGGGTACTATTTAAATACTAATTACTGAGCTATAAATCATTCCCGAGAACGAAGCCGTTCCAGAGATCCACGCGGTGTACGCCACCTAACGCTCGGTAGCGTACACCGTGAACAGGCCTTATATTTCCAAAAGTATAAGCGCCGGTTGATTCATGCATAGTTGACGGACTCCTGGTCGTTAAATATGGCCGCCGAGCTGTCATTCTATACAAAACGTCATTTTGTCCCATAGTAAAATATTTAACGTTAACGTTAACTTTAACGGACGGTTTGAATCAACTCACCCTAAGGGTACTAATTTTTTAACCTAGATATTCCGTGGGTACTATTTATTTGCATAATCAGATCCTAGATTTCGTTACGGAGTACGCTATCTTGACGGTCACAAAAGGGATGCAAGGTGCTGTGAACGCTCTGAGCGTGTTTCGGAACGCAGCCTCTTATTGTCAGGTTGTCATTTATTTATCTGTCAAGTGTCAAAACATACACTTTTAACCACAGCTTTTAATACCTTTATTCTATAAAATGTAGGTTTATCAGTCGATTTAGTAACGTCTGATAGTCAAGCAAAACTTGAACCTCAAAGTAAATCATGAATATTCTGCCTAAAAAGAGGTAAGTATTATAATTATCAATTTGTATACAGTGCACTTTCCTTTCGGCAGTGAAGTAATTATAAAACTCAAGCTAAACTTTTCATTTATTGACTTTCAACCAGCGTTTTACACAACACTTTCGCTGCAAAGTTTCCTATTGTACCTACACCTAGTTTATAAAGTCTGTACCTTCACATGGTCCATAATAGTACTTTAAATTTTGTAATTGTAACATCTTGTGAACATCATGGTATTGTCAATAAATAATATGAGTACATCCAACCTTTAATTGACAGTTTATGTTATGTGGAATAAGGAATTATATAGCTATCATACTATTTAGATAATTAATAGATGCTATTCTGTACAGATGGCATGTGAGGACAAAGGAAAATATTGCAAGAGTCAGAAGAGATGAAGCTGAAGCCGCAGAAAAAGAAAAAGAAGAGAGATTGAGAATTGAAAATGCAGACCGGGAAGCTCGGTTGAGTGTGCTAAAGCACAAAAGTAAACAAAAGCTTCTAGAACTAGGTATAGTTGAGCCAGAGCAACCTCAAGCCAGCAAGGCTCCTGAGCATATTAATTTGTTTATAGACTCTGAACATGCAGTTAAAACATCAAATAAAGATCATGACAAGGAAGTCAAAGATAAGAAAGAGGAGTATGAAAAAAAAATTGGCTATCTCACATATCTAGGGCAAGATACAAATGAGGCACTTAAAAAGAAGAACTGGTATGAAGTTTTACCAGATGCATCTAGATTTTCTAGATCAAATGAAATTAAGGACACTTATGAGAAGTTAGTACTTAGAGATGCAGATGGAAAACCAAAAATTAAGGAAAGTGATACGATAAATGGAGAAGTTGCTTGGAAGGCAAAGCAAAAGCTAGATCCAATTCAAAAATTCATTAAATATTGTTCTGGAAATAAAAATACTGAGTCGAAAAACATTGTTGTTTCTCATGCAAGTAAAAGAAAACATAAGAGCAAAAACAGAAAAAACAAGTCAGAGCATGAGGATAAGCACAAGAAACTACTAAAACTACGAGAGGAGCGCTTAAAACGAGAACAACAAGAAAAAATAAAGACAGAAATGTTCCTAAGTGGTCTTCATCCTTCCACTACAGAAAAAGTAGCAGATCATCATGTCACAGCCACAAGAGTGAAACCAAAATATAACTCTCAGTTTAATCCAGAATTGGCCAGACAAAACTACAGATAGTGCTAATGTAAACTTTTATTAGATTACTAAAAAATATTGTATAATTTGTGTTCATTTTTCGGTTTATTTGCGATCAGTCTTTTGTTGACGAGTGAGTAATTGTTGTGATCTGTATTCATCTAGGAGCCAGAGAGAGCTTCCATAGTATGTCATGCAGTAATAAAATTGAACCATTGAAATATGAACCCTAAGTCAACTACATAAGGCTGAAGCTCGGTCTTTTTCTTCATATTCTAAGAAGTATTGTCTCCAAATAAAAAATGTCTTTAACTCTTAATAGTTTATTATGTTAACATTATAAAATTAATAATTTGGTTTTCATTAATTAATTTATATTCTAGCTTCGCTTCTGCCCGCCTTCGTCCGCGTAGAATATGGTAATAGCGTTCCCGCGGGAACTATGCGTTTTTCCGGATATAAAGTAGTAGTATGTTGACAAGTGTTATAAACTATCCCCATACCAAATTTTGTTGCAATCTGACCAGTAATTTTCTAGTTAAATCCGGACATACATTTTTCTAACAATCGTTTTTTTTGTGTTCTGCATCGTTTATATTTAGGCCCCTCGACTTGATCGTTTCTTTTCATTTTCAAGTTACGTACGCGACTTCTACAAACTTATTATTAGTAATAGATAAAATTGTTACTTTAGAAAAACAATAACAATTGCATATAAACTTACCCACTATTTACTCATAAAATTATATTATGTAACAATTAATAAAGTTAAAGATAATATATGTTTTGATTGATACATGCATTTTTATATCCTAGTAGGGGAGCCCAAGAAGAATTTTCGCTTTATCACAAAAAGTTAAACCATCTTACAAACATAATATAGTTTTATGTTACCTAAAACCTAAATATACAGTCTTTCTTTCTTGTTGTAAAACTTACTTTTGGAATGTTTGTGTAAGCATTGCTATTGGGAGTTTGTCTTCTATTTTGTTGTAGCTGTATTTAAATGTTTCACAAAATATTTCCAAGACTCTACCAACGTATACACCCTCATTTGACACTTCCGACGATTTTGACCTGAAAGTGATCAAGACGAGAGACAAACACGTTATTGGGAAAAAGCATAGAAAATAATGAGATATTTTGTTTTTAAATATCTTATCTCCATTTACTTCACTGTTAGCCGCAAAATGGCGAGGTCTGCTGAAAAGCTGGTCTTATTTGTTGATAGTATTGAAATATAACATATCATACGAGTATGCATGCAGAATAGGCAATAAAATAAGGTACTTACTTCATAAGAGCAGCACTCTTCATGTAAGTGCTCAAAAAAGTTATGAAAGTTTCAACATTGTGTTTTCCAACTTGACGCAATAAAGTGTAAATTCCAACAATCAGTGGATAGCCGTCTATGCTGTCTCCGACCTTACGCGCCGTGAGGTCACCTAAGTAATCAAAAATTTAAATAATCATTACTAAAATTCTGTAGGTACAGGTTTACACAACCTAGAAGGCGCGTGCATTAAGCAATAACAGGCTTTGCGTCAACGGCTTAAGTGCTACGCCACGCGCCTTCTAAGTTATGTCGTGCTATACAATGTGGTATTTTTTTTTGTGGATTTAGTAACGTAGGTTGACCACCACCTTACCTGATAGAAAACAAAATAAGCAAAACACTAAAGTGTACCTGTTGTAGGACAAAACTGCATTTTCGGCAACTGAGATATCAACAGGAGGGCGCAAACACGACCCATGTCAGTGATGGTAAACTCTGTAGCGTTACGGATGTAAATTTTATCAAATGGCTCGTATATTCCACATCTGACCAAATAGTCTTCCAAGTATTTCAAGAGTTCCGAAGAAACCTTCGGTTTAGATTCCGAATTGGTTGATTTTAATTCATTGAGCAATGACCTGGAATAATAGGTTTTCTTATTAATAATTAATAGGTTTTTTTCACGAGGACACTTACATAATTACTAAAAAAAAATTACTCATTCATTGTCTGCAAGGAAGACTCTAAATGCGCCGAATCAAATTTCGCCGTGATGTTCAGTTGATATGCGATGTGTTTTCTCAAAATTTGCAGTGTCCCAATCAAAACTAGCACATCTGATAACTGTTGGAAAACTTTTTGCCCCTTCGTTATTGCCTGTTCTGTGTCTTTAAATTCTGCATTTAAATTGGTAACGCTAATCTTGTCTTGACTAGCCTTGAATATCTGTTGCGCAGCGTGCAGCTGATTTTTTATCATGAAGGCGTATAACGTGTCAATCCCATGAAGACCGACTACTCCAATGGCATCGTTTAATTTTGCAAAAGTTTTTGTATTCACAACTTCAGTTTGACTTTTGATATCAAACCAAGCTGTGCATATATTGACATAGCAGCAAACTCTGCAACGTAAAATATACATCCTTTAATTAAGTGTGAGGTTATTTTGTATAAGAGGGTTTATCCCGAAAGTTGGCAACGTCGCATATAGCTGTGTGTAAATGTTTCGCTGTTTTTATTAATTTCTCAATATTGCTGAATTAAAAAGGATATATCATTCTATGTTTGAATGACGCGTCTCGTTTTTTATTATTAAAATGCATGGAAACTGCGATGGAAAGTTTTGAAAAGATTACTTCCATAATTTCGTGTTCCTATGATAACTGTTGCAATCCATACTTAATGTTTTATTCAACCACTAGCTTTTCCCCGCAACTTCGTATGCGCAGAAATATTAAAAAGTAAAATCCCGATTTTTCCCGTTCCCGTGGGAATTTTGCAAAATCCTTTCTTAGCGGACGCCTACGTCATAACATCTACCTGCATGCCAAATTTCAGCCCGATCCGTCCAGTGGTTTGGGCTGTGCGTTGATAGATCACTATGTCAGTCAGTCAGTCAGTCAGTCATTCACCTTTAAGTTTTATATATTTAGATAGAGCGATAATTCATGTCTTTATTCAGAAATTACTGAAAACAGCAAAATATTTGACAGCTATTTGCGACGTTGCCAACTTTCGGAGTAAACCCTCTTAATTGAAAGGTGATAACGTCCTTCCAGTTGATCCGATATTGGTTCTATAATAAAAATACTGACACTGTACTCGTACTTGACAACGTCGCCGCAGTCGGTCGGCGTTTGAAGGTTTTTTCGTTTTTGTAAAAAAAATGTACCTGGCATCCGTTAGCTGCACGATTTGCCTCGCCAGGCTGCCCATGAATCCGGCAGATGGACTGTACAACGTGACTCCTTTACGTACGCTGATCTCTTTCGCAACACTTTCGACTATTATTGCAGATACCTTAAAAACTTATTTTTATTAGATGCCAACATAAACTCTATAGTTATGTTATGGTAAAAAAACGAAGCATCCAGCTAGGTAGGATCTTGGTACAATCAGAAAAATTTCACTAGAAATCATTTACCTGCTTTTGCCAAATTCTCAATCCATGAATGTTAATATAATCTTGTATATATTCTAAGGACCTTTTGTAGCCATCCATGCTTTCTGCTAATTTCTGTAGGCGTAGTAATAATGTATTCGGCGCCAGGAGTTTTTTGCTGGACTGAGGTTCAAGAAATTCTGCAAACTTCTTGCTAATATGTGTATCGAGTTCTTTCAATAGGCCTTCTTCCAATAGCTCTGCAGGATCTACTCTTATGACGCCAACTAAAGTAGACCGCATATCTAGAATACCTTGAAATACATGGCTATTAAATAACTGGCATTTTAAATGTTTAAGAAATATGACTTACATAAATTTAACTTACCTGTAGTAAATGTAGAAGCAGAATGAGTGAGTTTAGCTACTTCCATTCTGTGCTCCAATTGGGCAAATTCTTTTAGCCTGTCCTTTTCCAGTCTTGTCGGGATCTCTTTAATAGTCCATGTCTGAAGATCAATTATTTTCTCCACAATACAAAACACCATCTGTGGTATTATTTGCAGCACCTTTTGAATATATTTGATCAGTTCGTTGCTGTAATACTGTGATACAGAAATCAAGTCATCACTGTGAGCCTGGTTTATCCTCAACAAAGGTATTTCCATTGCACTAGCAAGTTTTAGAAACAATGCTCGGAGTCTACTAGTAACTGCTGGATTATCTTTTATACTTTCTTGCATGAACTGTGTGTACGAATCAATAATGCACCACGCGTAGCTCACATCAGCCGCTATTTCGAGAGTCACAAGGGAGTCATCTTTCAAGGATGCAACTCTCAAAGCGTTTTTCAGTGCATCTTTACTCTCCGAAAGAAATTGCAATACGGTTGATGTACTTTTAATGCCATGAAATTCTTCGACTTCATCTAATGCTTGTATGAGCTGAGTTATTTTTTTCATTGATTTTGTCGTAATCGACTCGCCAACCGATTTGATCTGATTTGCTATGTTAGTAAACCATTGTTTCAACTGATCATTTTCAGGAACTTTCGCAAACGATTTATCTCCAGAGAAGAGTTCTGCTAAATTGTTAAGAGCTTCCAAAGCTTCTGATTTGCTTTTATTCCAAACTTCATTCCTGCTTTCAAGCAACCTATTCAACATTTCCCTGACTTTCAACTCTAGCTCAGCTGTACTGATGAGCAGTTCTAAAATTTTCAATGGATCATAATTAGATTCTTTCAAAACCAATTCTTTGAGTTGTTTGCTCTTTTTGTTGTTTTCATAAAATATAACTGGGCTGTTATGTACCAACAACCAGCGTAAGACAAAATTAGAATTGATCAGCAAGTTCAAAATTTTATTGGTATTATCCAACACAAAGTCATCTGTCATAACACCTTCTTTCAACAATTGATGGGTCTTAGTTGTCAACATGGGAACTGCATTTCCTCTTTTGTGAAACACTTCCTTTACCATTTTACTGTTGCATGTGTTCCCAATTGCTGATTTCGCAGCTTTGAAATTTTCCCAATAATCAATGACATTTATAGTGACTCCCATGTATATGGGGACAATCCAATTGCTTGGAAAGAACTTGTCTGCCATTTCACGCATTTTGGTTACATCAGTATGCAGATATTGAGGTACGAAAAATAAACAAACTACCAGCATACTGGCCTGGGTTGCTAGAGCGGAAGCTTGGTGCTCAGGCATGGTGTACACAGCAAGCTGATTGTAAATATCCTCAGACCTCAGTTTTCCAACAACTTTTTCGATAAAATATGGATGAATGTTAATACGCCTGGAAAAAATTAAGTTAATGTCAAATTGGGAGGACCAAGGAAAATATGTAAGTATAGGCCACTGTACATTATGTAGGGGTATAAACTATAAAGATTCAACTGCTTTTTAGCTAGAATCTATTTTTTTAATGAGACATACCCAAAATATTCAACAGGATAGTCAGCTGGTCTTCTTTTGTGCTGCTGATCATAGCCAGTGTCTCTCAGTAGTTTACAGACATCATCTACATTGGACTGAGACTGGCTTGTGCTGTACCGATAGAAAGCCACTATAAGTCTTTCCCTGATCATCCCAGGTATGTAGAGGTCACATAGCAACAGCATAGCACCATATAGGTACAGAGATTCACACTGTAAAAATTAGAAGACAATAAAATATTGTTGATTTTACCTTCTTATTGACATTAAAAGACCATTTATATCAGAATTAAGACAGAAACAAAAAAAATCTCAACATTTAAGTATTTATTCAGTAAATTAACCGCACTGGGTTATAACTTTATAATGAACTAGTTGGCCCATGAACTTTGTATCACCACGGATTCTCATACAAAGTTATTATTTATTTATTTATTTATTTAAACTTTATTGCACATAAAGAAAACTTAGTGTACAAAAGGCGGACTTAATGCCTTGAGGCATTCTCTACCAGTCAACCTTTAGGCAAAGCAGAAAATGGTTAGGGGCGGTGCCAAAAAAAAACGAAATTACTGAATATACTTAGACACTAGCAAAGAACAAATATACTTATATTAAATAAACATACTTAAACTTAATACATCTACATATACTTACATAAATAAGACATAGAAATAAATAAACTATATATATATATGTAAGAGCAATGATGATACAAAAAAAAAATATAATCGGTGATGAAAGATAAGACAAAAGAAATAAAACCTAAGGAATCTGCTTAGTGAGATATTTACGCACTCTATTTTTAAAAGCGGGTTTACTGGGGGCCTTCCTAACATGCAATGGGAGACCGTTCCACAGTCTAGCAGCCTGAAGAGCAAAAGAGTTATGTTTCTTTTCTTTAGCTGTTCTTTTTTTTCTTCCTAAACCTTCCCTGATCACAGGGAATAAAGCAAAATAAGAATCAGCCAAATTGATCCAGCAGTTCTCAACCCTTAGCCCATATCTATCTATATTCATAATAATATAGATAGATATGGGCTAAGGCTTTTAAACATCAAAATGAATCTACAAGCACTTTCTAGCCCATTGCTGAGAACAAGACAGCCAAACAAAATCAGCATTGTAGATTTTAAAAGGCTTTATTTACTTTTAAAATCTATAATTTCTCAATAGACATTTACAAGAAGGGATATATAGTCTCTTCACTACAGATATTCTAATGACCAGATTTTTTTCCTGTTTATATTTCATGTGAAATTTTAACTAATTTTATTTGTGCTAGATTTGATATTTATATCAGCAAGTGATACAAACCAAAAGTTGCTTGCCCTCTACATCTTTCATTACAGTGTCTATATTTTGCTGTATAAACGCTCCATCATACAACTGCTCTACAAATGAGTTTAGGTCAATTATATACTGATGAATGTTTTCAAAGAGCAAGTAAAACCGATTTATTATTTCTAAGTATTTCTCTTTCAGATCATCGTCTAAATCTTGTAGTTTCTGAAAAAAAAAAAACATTAACAGTATAAGAAAACGAGTTTTTCAAGAATATGAGCTAACTTGGTTTCACATTAAAGTTTTATAAATTCTACTCGTTTTTTTTTTGTAAAGAAATATTAATTAATTTTATATGTGTGGACAACTCCTCTCTCCTTCCTCCCTCAGTAAACCCAAGTTGAAAATACATTTAAATGAATAAATGAATGTAATATTACCATATTGGTATTTATTTTCTTCTCCTGGTTGTCTGCAATCTTAAAGTATCCAAAATCCATAATAACATCTTGATATTTCTGTTGGAGCTCTTTACTTTCTAAGCTGGAATAGTAACAATAAACAATAACGATTTGTCACATAAAATCAAAAATCATTTCCGCTTAATTCTAACAAAATCGTACTTACAAAAATATAGGAGGTATGTGGTCTTTGAGTCTTAAAATTTCAGCTATAATGGCGTTTCCATGAGAAACTAGTTTCAGTAAGTTCTGGGCGCAGAGATTATCTTCTGCCATAAAGACTCTCATTTTGAGTTTGGTAATTTATGAACTAGTTAATAAACTGTACAACTTTTGTTTACAAGATAAAACCATATGATCACTTATTGCACTTCTTCGTAAACAGTTTGTAGACCAGCAGCGATATACATTACCATTGTACGTATTGTGATTGCAATTAAATTTACTCTATTTATATTAGTTTCAAGTTTACAATTATTTCAACTAATTTGAGATTTCAATTAAATTTGTGTCAAGTTGAGAACCTTTCAGCCGTTTCAGCCACCCTCTGTCTGACATTTCATAAGCTACGTACCGAATCGCGCTCAGATCGCTCACAGCACCTCGCCACTTTTTCCTCTTCGACTCTTTGGTTTATTTATGGCTACTCTCACTGAGCCTTTATCCTCTTGAAAGACGACTCCTATAGAGGAAAAAGGATGCGAGGTGCTCTAAGCGCGATTCGGAACGCAGCCGTTCATAATTAAAATTATCACAGATTCGATATACAATACAATATGGGAGCGTTCCGTTTTGCGCTCAAAGTGAACGCGCACACGCATGTCATAAGGCGACGGAGGGGAAAGGAAGCCCGGCTGCGCGGGAGGCGCCGCCCGCCAGTCCTCAGCTACTACTCGCGACGGGCGCACGCTGCTCTCGGAGCCGCCGTCTTAATATTTGTCATTTACGATTTTACACGTTCATTAAACCTATTTGCATCATTTCGAGCATTTTATTGTCCCGCGTGGACAATAGTGGCGACCGTTGGATAAAAACACTGCAAGATTCGTTAAGAATTTGATCCAATTTACCGTTACGGCGCGTCGAGTCGAGTAGACAACGGCAATTTACGAATCAGCTGTTTTCAACTGTTATTCGTCGAGGACAGAGATTGCTGCTTCAGGAGCCTGCAGATGACTACGTCTATTATCTGGAGGTCGATTCCGAGGGAAGTAAGCCTATAATTTCCTGTAAGTGCTAAATTCCTTTCCTATCCATTTCGATAATTTATTTTCTTTCGCATTTGTGTGACAGCTTCCTTGCCTCTTAAGCGTTAGGTATTATTCCTGATCTAGCTTGCCTAAAGACAAGGCTAATTGCATTGCACACAACTGCTTAAGCTATACTTTATATCAAACGATAAAATAAGAATATTTTCCTAGCTAATGCAAATTCTTCGTTGCTTTAATAGTGCGTAAAACGTAAATCTATTTTTAGAATTGCGATTTACACAGTCACTTGTACTTTAATTTTGCCAAGTATTGCAAGCAATTTTACCGTTATAAATTTCGATCTACCTGCATTGTATTGCACTAAGAAATATCTTATTACATTTCCAAAGCGGTTCGCTGCCGTTTCAGTTATTTAATGGATCGGGACCGCAACGCTGCGCTAGGCCGCTACGCGTAAGTGTTCGGCGGGAGCAAATACAGGTTGTCTAGATATTCGCGACTGCGGCTGGACTTGGTTCTCTCCGTTTCGTGCGGGTTTGGTTTAATGTACTTACTTCATTGCGAGATTTATTTTGTGTAAAAATGTCAACTAAAGCGGACGATGCAATAAAATTGTCTGAATATATAAAGCAACGCGGGAGCATCAAAGGCCGCTTGACAACGTTTTCCGAATATGTAAGTAATTTTCAGCGGTACAAGCCTTCCGAGGTCACGTCGGCCAGGTACAGAGAACTAGATTTAAAAGTAAATAGAATGCAGAATTTGTTTAATGATTATGATGAGTTGCAAAACAAAATTGACCTGTTGCAGTGCGATGCCGACGAGCAGATAAAAGAAAGAAATGATATTGAAAATCGGTTCATTACATCTATTGCTATCGGGCAGGATATTTTAGAATCATCATCTTTTAACAAAAAGCCTGTGCCGACCCAAGATGATCAGTTATCCATGGCTAGTTGTCGGTCAAATGCAAACAACGCAGTCAAGCTTCCAACGATTAAATTACCTACTTTCGAGGGCAACTACTTACGTTGGCTCGAGTTTAAAGATAGTTTTGAGTCAATGATACACAACAACAACGATATTCCTCCTATAAACAAGTTTCATTATTTACGCTCGTCGTTAGAAGGAAGCGCGAGTGTAGTAATAAAATCCATTGAATTTAGTGCAAAAAATTATAGTGTTGCTTGGGAGCTTTTATGCGACCGATATAACAACAAAAATATTTTAATAAATAACCACCTGAAGGCACTCTTTACTTTCGAGACAATTTCCAAGGAATCGTTTAAAGCGTTGAGGTTTATCATTGATCATTTTGCCAAACATTTGCGCGCACTTGACAGTCTCGGTCAACCTACTGACAAATGGGACGCGCTGATCATTTTTATGATTTCGTCTAAACTGGACATTAACACGAGTAGAAAGTGGGAGGAATTTAAATGTAACCTAAAAGAACTGCCTACATTAAGTGAATTTTATTCCTTTTTGCGAAGTCGTGCTGACGTGCTGGAGACTTCCTACAGTAACCACTCCGACAAGGGTGACCACAAATTCGTACCACGGGAGTATAAATCTAAGAATAATAATAATCAATACAAAAGCTTTATGGTTTCTGTTGACAAACCATCCAACAACGGTTGTGAAGTATGTAATCAACATCATCGTTTATACGAATGTGTGAAGTTTAAGGAAATGAATATTGATGATAGGATTAATGAGGTATCCAAATTAAAATTATGTAAAAATTGCTTTCGAAGTGGTCACACCACATTTCAATGTAATTTGAGAGGGTCTTGTCGAGTTTGTAAGAAAAAACACAACACTCTGCTACACAAATATACACAGCCCATAGAGGGCCTCCCCTCTACTTCATCTGCGCCTGTTTCGCTATCGGTGGTGTCACCTAGCCAAGTTTTGCTGTGTACGGCGTTAGTGGATATACATTTTAATAATAAAACGTATACAGCTCGGGCATTGCTCGACACAGGAAGTCAGTCTTCTTTCATCACGAACAATTTGAAGGGGAGATTGGGGTTAACAGGGGACTCAATAAATCCTATAAATATATGTGGTATCAATAATGTCGCGTGTAATATATCCGAGCAATGTTGTATTGAGATCTCTTCACGGGTAAATTCATATACATTGAATGTCAATTGTTTGATAATTCCCAAAATAACAGGGATGCTGCCAAATTCGAAAATTGATTTAACTGAATTAAACTTACCTACAAACGTTGAGTTAGCAGACCCTAGCTTTTGTTGTCCCTCTGAAATAGATATTCTATTGGGGGCAAATGTTTATTGGGAGATAGTAAAATCTAATTTGGTAAGATTAGGTACTAATAAACCTGTATTGCAAGAATCCAAGCTGGGATGGCTAGTTGCTGGGCCAGTCTCGAACTCGCGACCGTCGTCGAATGTCGTTTGTAATTTTAGTCAGGAAATTCGTGACTCGTTGGAGAAATTTTGGGTTATCGACGATCTACCCACCACCAAAACATTATCTCCAGACGAGCAAATATGTGAGCAGCATTTTGTAGACAATTACTCGCGTTTACCCAGTGGTCGTTTTTCTGTTCATGTTCCCATTAAAGAGGTACCGGAAGAGGCGCTTGGGGAAAATTACTATACAGCTAAAAAATGTTTAGAAAATTTGGAGAAAAAATTTAGCAAGTTCGAAAATTTGAAACAAAAGTACCGTGAGTTTCTAAAAGAGTATGCCGATTTAGGACATCTATCAAAAATCGAAAGGCCAAAGTTTGGATATTACATGCCACATCACGCTGTGGTTAGAGAAAAAAGTGAGACTACCAAGCTAAGGGTTGTTTTTAATGCTTCTTGCAAAACTTCTTCTCGAAAATCACTAAATGACATTCAAAGAATCGGCCCAATTGTTCAAAGTGATTTAATGTCACTTTTGCTGAGATTTCGTCAGCATAAATACGTTTTAATTGCGGACATCGAGAAGATGTACCGCCAGATAGAAATAGATCCATCCCAGCGCCACTTGCAACTTATCCTGTGGCGTGACGAAATGGATCAGCCGATTGAAGTATTGCAGTTGAATACTGTAACCTATGGTACTGCATCTGCACCGTTTCTGAGCACGAGATGTTTACTGCAATTATCGCTCGATTGCACTGACAGTGTCATTTCAAACGTCATCAAGAACGATTTTTACGTGGACGACTTGAACACAGGTGCCGATACAGTCGACGAACTAAGGCATATTGCTAATGGTGTTGTTGAGGTCTTAGAATCGGCTTGTTTACCGTTGCGAAAATTACGAACAAACTGTACTCAGCTGTTTAATAGTGAAGTCGATGAGTCTAGCTCTTTAGACTTAGGCAAAGAATCTAGCGTTTTAGGTCTTAACTACTCGCCTAAATCTGATACTTTGCAATTTTCTAGAGATTTACAGCCTACTGCATTATGCACAAAAAGATCGATTATCTCAACAACATGCAAAATTTTTGATCCTCTTGGATTGTTGTGTCCGTGCGTGATTGTAGCGAAAATATTGTTACAGAATTTATGGAATGCCAAAGTTGATTGGGATGAGCCCGTCCCTGGTGCATTTGTAAAAAGTTGGTCAATACTTTTAAAGGAATTTTCATTTCTCTCTGAAGTCGTAGTACCGAGACGTGTTTTATGTGAAAACCCCACCGATATTGAGCTACACTGTTTTGTTGACGCTTCTCAACAAGCTTACGCCGCATGTGTGTACCTGCGCTCGGAGAATGATGCTAAAGAAGTGTTCGTCAAACTGCTATGCGCGAAGGCACGTGTTGCGCCCATTAAACCAACCACTATACCAAGGCTAGAGCTGCTCGGCGCATTGCTAGGCGCTCGCTTGTGTGCAAAAGTTTGTCAGTCGTTGCGCTGTCATATCACGAGGAAGTATATGTGGACAGACTCAACAGTAGTCCTGGGTTGGCTCAAAGCACAGCCTAAAGACCTAAAAGCATTTGTTTGCAATCGTGTCAATGAAATTAATGAAATAACAGCAGATTATACGTTCAAACATGTACCTACCGACAAAAACCCCGCAGACATGGCGTCTCGAGGCGTTGACCCTAAATACTTACATTCTTGTTCTGTCTGGTGGGAAGGTCCATCGTTCCTCAGGTCTAAATCTAGCGCATGGCCTAGCCAAAAATATAAACAGGCATCTAATGACCTACCTGAGATGAAAACGTGCAAAGATCCTAATTTCACTACATGTCTTGTCGAAATAAATCAAACGAAAATTATACAGTTTGAAAACTTTTCAAGCTTTAGTAAACTAAAAAGAATATATGCGTATGTATTACGTTTCATAAATAACAGTCGACCAAAAAATGAAAAATTATCGGGTCCTTTAGATGTAGTCGAATTAGATAAGGCTTTAAATATTTTAATAAAGGGTTGTCAAGCTGAATCGTTCGGCAATGAAGTTCAGACTATCGTCGATAAGAAACCTCTAAATCGTCGCTCAAAGTTACTGTCGCTCACGCCCTTTATAGATTCTGCTGGCATTATGAGAGCTTCGGGTCGGTTACAAAATTCAACATTTGATTATAATAAAAAACATCCAGTAATATTGAATTCAAAACATCATTTTACAAAACTAATTATGAGACATGAACACTTACGCTTGTTTCACGCCGGTCCGCAACTTCTCTTGGCCTCTGTACGTGAGCAATATTGGCCTATTGGAGGTAGAAACCTAACACGCAGCACGACCAAGAAGTGTATAATTTGTACACGACTGCGTGGTAAAACCTTGCAGCCTATAATGGGTAACTTGCCGTCTGAACGAAGCGAATCGTCGTTCCCTTTCTACTCGTGTGGTGTTGATATGGCAGGTCCATTTATGATCTCTAGTAAGAAAGGAAAGGGGAACCGTATCACCAAATGCTATCTCTGTTTATTTGTGTGTCTAGCTTCTAAGGCAGTGCACCTGGAACTGGTCAGTGACTTAAGCACCGAAGCATTCATTTTGTCTCTGAGGCGGTTCGTGTCTCGCAGGGGTAGACCTGCTGTAATCTTTTGCGACAACGGCTCGAATTTTAAGGGCGCAAATAATGAACTAAGTAGATTAGTAAAGTCCAGCCGTCAGTCTTTAACCAATTTTGCTAACGATGAAGGTATAAAGTTTAAATTTAGTCCTGCATATTCGCCTCATTTTGGAGGAATTTGGGAAGCTGGTGTCAAATCAGCCAAGCACCACCTGCGTCGTATCGCTGGAAACGCTTCACTAACGTTTGAGGAGTTAGCTACGCTGTTTGCGCAGATCGAAGCGATCTTAAATTCTCGTCCTCTCACTCCTCTTTCACAAGATCCTACAGACCCTACCCCACTGACTCCCGGCCACTTCCTCATCGGACGACCCCTGACGTCCGTGCCGTCGCAGCCCATCATACTCAAGAACCCTAGTCGATATCAACGCATAGAGCAGCTGCGACAACACTTTTGGGAGAGATGGCGTCGAGAGTTCGTGGCAGAGCTTCAACAACGGATGAAATGGAAGACGCGGCAGCAAGAACTTCGTGTTGGAGATCTCGTGATCCTGAAGGAGGAGCAACTTCCTCCACTTCAATGGAAACTCGCACGTGTTAGCCGCCTATACCCTGGAGCAGACGGAGTTAGCAGAGTTGCCGATGTTCTTACTAACAAAGGAACAATAAGAAGAGCCATTACAAGAATGTGCATCATCCCGGTTGCAGGTTGTCGAAGGGACGAATAGTTCCACTATACCCATGAATGACAACTTCTAGAATTTCTGCAACCCTACTTAGTTGAAAACAAGTCTTTCAACCCCCGGAGCATGAACGCGCACACGCATGTCATAAGGCGACGGAGGGGAAAGGAAGCCCGGCTGCGCGGGAGGCGCCGCCCACCAGTCCTCAGCTACTACTCGCGACGGGCGCACGCTGCTCTCGGAGCCGCCGTCTTAATATTTGTCATTTACGATTTTACACGTTCATTAAACCTATTTGCATCATTTCGAGCATTTTATTGTCCCGCGTGGACACGCCACGTGGCGCCGCGTGGCCTCCAGCAGGACTCGGGTGGAGGCCTCCTACAGTGTGACATCCTACCGGCCTGCACGTAGTGACTCTCCGCGGCGCGCAGGTCGCCCGCGGCGTGCAGCGCCTGCGCCACGTGGCGCCGCGTGGCCTCCAGCAGGACTCGGGTGGAGGCCTCCTACAGTGTGACATCCTACCGGCCTGCACGTAGTGACTCTCCGCGGCGCGCAGGTCGCCCGCGGCGTGCAGCGCCTGCGCCACGTGGCGCCGCGTGGCCTCCAGCAGGACTCGGGTGGAGGCCTCCTACAGTGTGACATCCTACCGGCCTGCACGTAGTGACTCTCCGCGGCGCGCAGGTCGCCCGCGGCGTGCAGCGCCTGCGCCACGTGGCGCCGCGTGGCCTCCAGCAGGACTCGGGTGGAGGCCTCCTACAGTGTGACATCCTACCGGCCTGCACGTAGTGACTCTCCGCGGCGCGCAGGTCGCCCGCGGCGTGCAGCGCCTGCGCCACGTGGCGCCGCGTGGCCTCCAGCAGGACTCGGGTGGAGGCCTCCTACAGTGTGACATCCTACCGGCCTGCACGTAGTGACTCTCCGCGGCGCGCAGGTCGCCCGCGGCGTGCAGCGCCTGCGCCACGTGGCGCCGCGTGGCCTCCAGCAGGACTCGGGTGGAGGCCTCCTACAGTGTGACATCCTACCGGCCTGCACGTAGTGACTCTCCGCGGCGCGCAGGTCGCCCGCGGCGTGCAGCGCCTGCGCCACGTGGCGCCGCGTGGCCTCCAGCAGGACTCGGGTGGAGGCCTCCTACAGTGTGACATCCTACCGGCCTGCACGTAGTGACTCTCCGCGGCGCGCAGGTCGCCCGCGGCGTGCAGCGCCTGCGCCACGTGGCGCCGCGTGGCCTCCAGCAGGACTCGGGTGGAGGCCTCCTACAGTGTGACATCCTACCGGCCTGCACGTAGTGACTCTCCGCGGCGCGCAGGTCGCCCGCGGCGTGCAGCGCCTGCGCCACGTGGCGCCGCGTGGCCTCCAGCAGGACTCGGGTGGGAGGCCTCCTACAGTGTGACATCCTACCGGCCTGCACGTAGTGACTCTCCGCGGCGCGCAGGTCGCCCGCGGCGTGCAGCGCCTGCGCCACGTGGCGCCGCGTGGCCTCCAGCAGGACTCGGGTGGAGGCCTCCTACAGTGTGACATCCTACCGGCCTGCACGTAGTGACTCTCCGCGGCGCAGGTCGCCCGCGGCGTGCAGCGCCTGCGCCACGTGGCGCCGCGTGGCCTCCAGCAGGACTCGGGTGGAGGCCTCCTACAGTGTGACATCCTACCGGCCTGCACGTAGTGACTCTCCGCGGCGCGCAGGTCGCCCGCGGCGTGCAGCGCCTGCGCCACGTGGCGCCGCGTGGCCTCCAGCAGGACTCGGGTGGAGGCCTCCTACAGTGTGACATCCTACCGGCCTGCACGTAGTGACTCTCCGCGGCGCGCAGGTCGCCCGCGGCGTGCAGCGCCTGCGCCACGTGGCGCCGCGTGGCCTCCAGCAGGACTCGGGTGGAGGCCTCCTACAGTGTGACATCCTACCGGCCTGCACGTAGTGACTCTCCGCGGCGCGCAGGTCGCCCGCGGCGTGCAGCGCCTGCGCCACGTGGCGCCGCGTGGCCTCCAGCAGGACTCGGGTGGAGGCCTCCTACAGTGTGACATCCTACCGGCCTGCACGTAGTGACTCTCCGCGGCGCGCAGGTCGCCCGCGGCGTGCAGCGCCTGCGCCACGTGGCGCCGCGTGGCCTCCAGCAGGACTCGGGTGGAGGCCTCCTACAGTGTGACATCCTACCGGCCTGCACGTAGTGACTCTCCGCGGCGCGCAGGTCGCCCGCGGCGTGCAGCGCCTGCGCCACGTGGCGCCGCGTGGCCTCCAGCAGGACTCGGGTGGAGGCCTCCTACAGTGTGACATCCTACCGGCCTGCACGTAGTGACTCTCCGCGGCGCGCAGGTCGCCCGCGGCGTGCAGCGCCTGCGCCACGTGGCGCCGCGTGGCCTCCAGCAGGACTCGGGTGGAGGCCTCCTACAGTGTGACATCCTACCGGCCTGCACGTAGTGACTCTCCGCGGCGCGCAGGTCGCCCGCGGCGTGCAGCGCCTGCGCCACGTGGCGCCGCGTGGCCTCCAGCAGGACTCGGGTGGAGGCCTCCTACAGTGTGACATCCTACCGGCCTGCACGTAGTGACTCTCCGCGGCGCGCAGGTCGCCCGCGGCGTGCAGCGCCTGCGCCACGTGGCGCCGCGTGGCCTCCAGCAGTGAGCCGCGGTGCGCCGCCACCAGGCGCAGCATGGCCTCGTATTGGGAAGCCTCCTATATTAAAAGGGACATTAAATGTAACTAAATTCCTTCTCTTAATTTGCACACCTGCTCGCAGGTTAAATACGCATGATCGACTACAACAATGTACCAGCAAAATTGATTATGATTAAAAGCGTAAAATACAAATGACAAAAGGTGTTCAGGCGAGTTTTCGGTTAAAGCAATGAGAACAGCGCGGTTAATCAATTTCATATTATTAAGAGAGAGAGAGGAGAGAGAGAGATATTTTATTTATTTCAAATATTTTCACATTTACATGAATGACTATGGGTATGTTACCTACCTTATACATGGATATCGCTTCATCTGGTTCTCCAAGGCCAATATAAATCTGTTCTGCCTTCCGCAACTGTCCTTCCTGCCGGAGCTTTTGGGCTAACGGCAAGTAAATGTCTCTAGTTTCTTCCTCCGATAGCTCGGCAGCAGCAAGCTTGAGACCGTCCGCTACTCGTCCAGAGGAATTATATGCGCGTACGCATCGCTCCGCCATACCACAGGAAGTTAGAAGACGCTCGGCTGTCTCCCATTCCTTGGAAACTTAGAATATAGAGGCGACTTGGAGTTGAAAATAGTGGTCGTATTGGAGCTATCATGATATCAAGTTATCACGTAAGTTAAGTAACTGTTTTAGAACTTACCTGAACTGAAATGAAGTGATCAGCTAACTGCTCACATTGCTCACAAATGAGTTCTTTATCTTCAATAACCTGAAAGGAAAATGTGTAGGTAACCTCCATTTTTTCAAGAAGTCAAACAATTCTGAGGCTGTCCATACCTACCTGTACAATCTGCAGTGCCTTCTTATAGTGGTGAGCCTTCAGAGCGGCTGCTAGGGCTCCTCTGGTGTCCCCGGCCTCTATGAGATGCGGTACTGCGGCTCCCGCCTGTCTTGAAGACACCAACCACGCGCCCCATTCTCCTTCCAATCTCGTCACTTCACTTGGACAGGTCTAAAAAAGTGGTCTCATATAGCCAGGACTTAGAATTACTGCTTGAAGCTATTCTATACTGTCATGTTAGCGTGCGAGGACGTCTGTACACTTGTAAATGTGTGTACCACTACGCGGGCCAATGATTCACTCTCTATCTCCGGATGAAACAAATGACGGTAATGGCGAGTTGGGCGCGAGTTGCGCACGGCTAGATACAGGCGGGTGATTCCGTGGCCATTCTGTATGTAGTACTATTAAAATATTTTGTGATTTCGCAGCAAGAAGTCTACATTTCAATAATAAATAAAGTAGGTATGTTATAGTATTTCCAAATTACCTCTCGAGCAAGTTGAACGGCTCTCGCGAAGTTATTGCCCTTAGCATAGTACTCGACAGCTTTCATACTGTCTCCTCGACGCTCTGATATTTCTCCCGCCATCTCCCACCATTCCTCCTGTAGATATTAAATTATCAAATTAACATAGACGATAGAACAAAGAAGAGCAATTTACGTAACTTTACGTAGGCGGGCTATTTTTATCGATAGGTTTCCGTTAAAAATAACCCGCCTACGTAATATACTCGTGTCATACGTCTCACTTATCGCAAGGACCTGAAATTAATTAATTTGTTTAACAGCAACTAAAAGTGAGGCAATTAACTCTCTTTTACTAAGTGACTTCCTAAATAAAACTTCTTCGAAGATCTCAGTAGCCGTATCCACACCAAACGATCTCGTCTCCTACCGCGCGATCCAAAGAGGGTCACCAATTTTTGCTCACCAGCGGGGCGTTAGAGACTACGTTCGAGGTGGTGATTGGAGGGATGTATGAAATCGCGAAGTGATCCTATAGCGAACGGAATATGAATTTAATTAACCTGTTATTCAGGACGTCAAATTGACGGTTGAGTCAGTAAATCCCAAAACTCAAACTTCGTTCGACACATAATGTGAGATAGCTGACCACGCCCAGTCCAATAGTGAACGTGTATTCTGAGCGAGACGCACGGATGGATAAATTGCTATCTCTTCCTGGAATTGTACTTACGAGTGATTTGCTCATTCGCGTAAATTGTGACTCTTGTCTATCCGTATTTGGGATATGCGAAATCCCATATCCCTAAGACGATTACTTATTCGTGCCGCGCGTGATCGGAGCGCAGTGAATCGTCCTGCGGCGTCGTTCGGGTAGCAAAGAGATTTCATAGGGCTTCTAGGGAAAATCACGGCGTTGAAACTTGATTTTAGCTAGCTAGATTTAGTTCAGTTACGTGCCGTAACGTTTTGACGTTCCATATAGAATCCCTTTTGCTTCCCGAATGAGGGCCCTGGGCCGCACCGTGGCGTCGCCGCTCGCCGCTGATGGGGGACCTGTGTGGTAACTGCCAGCGACCTGTATGAGCTGCGCGTGCACAGTCTCCGCCAGCTCGTTGTCCCTGAGCAACGCGGGCTGCTGCAGCATGAGGCCGGCGGCGCGGCGCGCGCGCCCCCCCTTCAGCCACAACCGCACCGCGCCCGTGGCGTCGCCGCTTGCCGCCAACTCGGCCCCCGCTTCGCCTAGCCTGCCTATACATAAACACACACACATTCTTAAGTAGGAATATATATATATAACCTACCCTTATCTGTTTTTTAAAGAAAAAAGTTGGTCCTAAAAAGGATGACAAGTTTTTTTACCTCACACCATTAACAAACTTACCAGTAGAAGTTAAATAGTCCATATGCTGCTGCTTCAAGCCGGCCACAGCCAGTCGATCAGTCTTCTCGGCCAGTAATATAGCCTCGGCCCATCTGTTGAATTGCTTGTACATGCTTATTGCCAGCTCGGGTCGGTTAGCCTTCTTGACGTAATATTCTTCAGCTGTGGATAGGTCTCCGGAGAATATCGCGAGTCTGGCGCGGATTACAGCGCTGTGAAGACCTGGAATGATCAGAAACATCACATTTATGTGTGAGATATTAACCCTTTAAACCAATTAAAGCTTTTGTTAAAGAAACCTTTATACTCTGTAAAATAATATTTAGATTTTGACTTTAATTTATTAATTTGCACATTGACATAGACCTATTTTAATTACGAATGTTTCATTTATATGCTTTGTATGACGATCCTCAACAGTGAAAAATTATGAGTTTTTATTATGGTTGTATTTGTATCTGTTTTGACGATCTCAATGTGAATTCATATATTTTTAAATGTACTCAAATTATAATGTAATTTTATATTAATGAAATCAATATCTATCTATCTATCTATTTGTTTTTACTGGCAAACTATATGTACATTAACGCCCGGTTCCTATATCCACGAAACGCCTCGTTTTGCCTACGGACGGTTAAAATTTGACAGATTCTCTATGGAACAAATGTCAAAAATCAACCGTCCGTAGGCAAAACGAGGCGTTTCGTGGATATAGGAACCGGGCCTATAGGCACTAGAACCATTACCGGCGGAAACGTCACCATCGCCTTCTCTAGATGCCATCGCGACGGTCGTATCCAGGTAGAACGCACGAGCTTCATCGCCTATTTCTTGATAACATTTCGCCGCCAACTGGTACCAAAAACCCATATTAATATTATAAATGCGATATTAACTCTGTCTGTCTGTCTGTCTGTCTGTTAACTCTTCACGCTTCAACCGCTGGACTGATTGAGATAAAATTTGGCAAGGATAGTTGGATTCCCAGGAAACGAAATAGGCTACTTTTTATCCTGGAATAGTGCATAGTTCCCGCGGGAGCGCGATAACCGAATTCCACGCGGGCGAAGTCACGGGCAGAAGCTAGTACAAAATAAGTAAGTATTTAATTAACTGCAGTAACAGACGATACCAACGTTATGAAAGTACCTGGATATCTTCATTCTCGAAAGCTCTTTCAGCTAGTTGCCTCCACAGGGGCGCTAGGTCAGCGTTACCCACTCCATCCAAGTAACGCGCACAACCCAACAGATCGCCACTTCGCAACGCATTATCTAATAATATAAAGTAAGAATAAATACAACGTAGTCTTAACTCCAATTTCGATCAGTTGAAATTGTAGAATTAGCTGCAATCAACTCATTCTCAAAACTCATTTCGTTTAAGAGTATATTTTAAAATATATGTACATTTTAAAATATCTTTTACAAACCAATAACGACTACGAATACTTATAATATTACATTAACAATTGTTTGTTGAGCATGTAATAATATGAATTTCAATAATTATAAATAATATGAATGTGACTAAATATAAAAAATATAAGTATGACTAAAGGATAATGATAACGTTAATAATTAAATGACATAAATGATATGACTATATGATGACGACACTTTTTTTCCTTAGTCTATCAGGAAGATTATTGAAAAGTATTGGACACGTATTTTTTCTTTTTTCACGTAATCAAACTTATACGGAGATATATTGAGTTGAAATGTCGCGTGACGTCACGGTTAGGTACGATTTATACCTAATGGTGACGTAGTAGACTCTCCAACTTTAATGCGTTTTAACTTAGTCATTCTTTGTTAATTTGATAAAACAAAAAATACGTGTCTAATATTTTTTTATTACCAGACTGACGGACTAATTAGAATTTCGATTCCTTTACCCTGTCGTCATCCCTATTGTACATGACTACATTGAATAAATGAAAATGAATACGAAGGTATACAGTAAGGCTAGGTATATTGCCCGTCGGGCGCCAGGTCGGATAACCTCCTCGTGTGTCTGAGCTCTACCACTTCCCTTTGATTTAGATCAAGGGGAAAGGGTAGAATTCGGGCCGGTGCGCCCTGGAGGCAACGGTACCTAAGTGATCTCCTGTTCGCAGGGATTGCTTACCGGTGCTGCCAATGATCCGACGGGAGGGCCTCTCTGCGCGTCTCTTTGACCTGAGCAAAGGGCGCAGCAGACGAGGCCGGGTGGGCGCGTTGCCCTTTTCGGCTCCCGGGGAGGGTGCGTCCCCTTTTATAGGGGCGCAGTGGTGGGAGGGTAGTGTTGGGGGGAGGGGGGATTGTGTGTGGCGTGCGGGGGTTGTGTGGGGAGTGGGGATGCCGGCCAGAGGGGCCTATGGCATCTGCTTCCCGCGCAACCGATTGGAGGGTGTTGCCCTTTTCGGGGCAATACGTGTTTTGTCGGCGGTCGACTGGGGGCTGGAGCGGTTCTCCTTCACCCAGTTGATCGCCGATCGGGACTCGGGTGATGGGCCGAAAGGCTAGTCGTCCGTGGGAGAAGTCCCTTGGCGAGGGTGCCCTTTTGGGCAAGCCGGGGGGCGTCGTGGTCGAATGCTCTGCGATCCCATGGCGTCCCCATTAACGGCAGTGCGGAAACGCCGGAGTGGTTTTAGTGGGTAGGCCCTTCGAGCTCCTTCCTATTCGGGGTCGGGGCGAGGTGGGAGAGTCCCAAATAACCCCCGTGGCTTCTCCCAGCCCGGGGGTATGCGTAACGCATTTCCACTCCGATAAAAAAAAAAGGTATATTGCCCGTAGTAACGTACTCCCGACCTTCGCCTCGCCCGCCGTCTGTATATTTTACCATTTACTCTAGTTCTAAGCCGAGCTGCTGTTGATGCAAATGTTGCAACTGGTGGAGTTATCCTGTCTGTCTATCGGCTACTGCCGGCCGTACGTACTGAAGGCGAGCCGGTGCTCGTCGAGCTGCAAGTGCGGCAGGTGCGTGCCGTCGAGCAGCACGCGGCGCGCCGCCACCTCGACCACCGCGCCGCCGCCGCACTCCGCCATCTCCACGCTGCCAGAATCCCAGGCGCTGTACCTGATAATAGACAAAAAATTTGCATAATTTGGCCACTAGGAGCGCTGCAATCGCTTGACCCAACCCATCTGTCAATTACATAGAGAAATATTTGTTGTTATTGGTTTTACTTAAATTATTAAAAAATGCCGCGCTGTGCAGTTCCAGGATGCAATGAGAACGGACGACACGTATTTCCGAAAAACTTGGTATGTATCTGGGGCAGGTATAATTGCATTTTGATGTCTTCATTTTCATCAGAAATAACTGAACCATAATTAAAATTGCGGTCAATATTTAACTATTTTATTTTTATTTTATTTTATTTTATTTATTCATTCAATGCAACCATGTACATTTTTCTTAATGTAGGGACATTAGATCTTAAATAACTAGTAAATATATAGAGTACATGGACCCTGGCAGGGTATGGCATATATTGGCAAGTATGTCCCGAATCCCGATCTTACCAAAAACGACACAATATACCATACTCTTAGGTATACATATCAAACTTAAATTATAATAACCTATATAGTATCTACATTATCGTCTTCCATAAACTCTAAAATTGTATAATAACATTTTTTTAATAAGAGTCTCTTCAATTAGCTAGAAGGACTTTGTCATTAATTTCTGCTTTCAATGTTGTCGGGAGTTTGTTGTATATTTTAATTGCACTATAAAATGGACCTTTATTATATATTTCCAGTTTTGGTTCCGGTAAGATTAAATTTTCTTTACGACGGGCACTTTTGGCATGGTCAAATAAGTGAATGTTTTTCCTGACAAATGAAAATGAAACTATTTCAATGAAACTAATTTAAACAAATACACTTAAAATTTTCAACAAAAAAACCCGTAAAAATTTGACAGCTGCAAGTGTTTGGGTTTTGGTTTGGGTCAAGCGTTTGCAGCGCCATCTAAGTCGAGCTTTGCGTATTCTTGTCCATTTCACTGGTACATATATTACGGTGCTGAACATTCACTCACCTTAAAAGTAGGTAGTGGTACCAACATATCTCTAAACAAAAGAAGAGAAACAGTAATCATATCTTACCATATAAGAAGGTGTGTTGGTGTCTGTGCGACCACGGCGTCGCTGTCTTCAATCCATTGGACAAATCCGACGCCACTCGCTATAATCTCCTACAAAAAATTACGATACGATCGCTGAAAATTTCCATTTACTTAGGTTTTTTTTTAATCTTGTGTTGAGTGAACTTTTACTTTGTAGGCATGAAAATAGGCAGAGTAAAATAGATATGAATTATTAAAGCATTGCTGTTTATACCTTTTCACCAGTCTGAAGTTTCAACAAGATGAGTCTCCGCCGTGTGTCCCGTAACAACAGAAGCTGACCGCTCTCGTTGAGCTCGAGCCAATCCACGCGAGCCTCATGCCACCATTGACCCAACTGGGTCCCTATTGGTAATGAAAATAAATGTCTTTATTGATACTAGTGTAGTATTGATGTGTGATGATACGATGCCAAGTATGGAATATTTTTAAGAGGCAACAAAAGCATAGCATCTAAAGTAACTACTACTACTACTTCAGCCTATTTGCATCCCACTGCTGGGCACAGGCCTCCTCTCATCACGAGAGGGTTTGGGCTAGTCCCCACGGGGACCCAGCGCGGATCTAAAGTAACATCACTTGAAAATTTTACCAGAACGGAAGAGGGCCCTCCGCTAAATAAGTAAGTTTCTATCACATTTAGTGTCAATGTTATGCGCTTGCCTTTTATTTGACTTTACGAGAAACTAAGTTAACTATTAGAGAATGCAGAACTCAATCATGAACATGAGAATGATATTTAAATATACAATAATAAGGAGCAATAAAAAGCATTATTTCAAATTACAGGAATGCTATCATTTATTTAAGAACAACTTACCCGTAGTGAGGTCCACGACAGCAATGGTCTGCCTGTCCAGCAGGTAAGCCAAGAATTTACGGTCTCTGTGCTCCTCTCCATCCATCTTGGTGCCTTCGTTGATTCTCACGCTTAAAACGTGAGGGTTCACTCGCTCTGTTCTTACCTGAACAAAATATGGTATTCCCGTGACTAATAACATTAAGCACTTATGACATACTAACTTCTGCCCGCGACTTCGTCCGCGTGGAATTCGTTAAGAACTATGTATATTTTTTTGAGATAAAAAGTTTCCTATATGTTGACCAGTGTTATAAACTACCCCCATACCAAATTTTGTTGTAATCCGTCCAGTAGTTTTCGAGTTAAATCCGGACTACATACATACAGACAATTTTTCTAAAAATCGTTATTTTGTGTTCAGTATCGTTTATATAGTCCCCTCGACTTGATATTTTCTTTTAATTTTCAAGTTTCAGACACGACTTCTTCTACAGACTTATTAGTATAGTATAGATAAGGAATTTTTGCTTCTCATCTAGAATAGCTACCTAGCTCAAAAAGCAATATTTATGGCGTGTGGTGTGTAAATGTATGATTCTACTACTAGGGAATAAATGCGTGTTCAGCTCATTTTGCTCAGTTTCCCTACTTTGCCAGATGAGTCTTCATACATTGGCAATTCCACGATTGAACTTGGTCTAAACTTACGGTATGCAGAACTTTGTCCAGCCCATACTCGACCACACTCAACTCGCCAGCTCTGTGCAGTAAACAGGCACCCCCAACTGCTGCGTAAATTCGCTCACCAGTCCCAGTCCATGGTATCTAAAAATGAACCAAATTGGATAATTTCTCGACATGATCTTTTAAGCTAACCTTGTTAATTACGAAATTCGTATTGGTAACTGGTACGCAAGGTACTGTAGTGTACTCTCAATGCCAAAAAGATCATTATTATATTTTTTTATATCTGTAACTCCAACATACTATGATAGCTTTCAACTAACCTCACTCGTTAGTCCGCGAGCTATATCGCATAATATAAAGGTAGTGCTAGTTCTGCATACCGCGTACCAATCGTTACCTGAAAAAAGAAATTAGCCTTAGCCCATATGAATTCCAAAATTTTACCCAAAACTGTTAAATACCTACCTATAAATCGGACGTTGAATATGTCAGGTGCATATTTCGTTGTAACCGTCAACTGTGGCGCATCATTTGCTAGCCGAGTAACCACCAATTGTTTAGGGCTGACATGTTGGACCTCTATTGTATCACGCCAAACCCAACGTCTGAAAAACAAAAAAGTTGATCCTTCGAACCGGTTTAACCATTTGACCGCTACAGGTAGGTTACAGACGATATTGTCATCGACATAGGCTCGATCGACAAAAACACAAAGCAATCGACAAAAACCTAATAGTTGATTGTATGACTAGGGAGCAAAATGTTAAGTATATTTAGAATCCAGAGCGGAGCGAGGGATTTTAACGTGGTATCTTGCTCTAGCGACTCAAGCTATGTCACTCACGATGTAAGTAAATAGTTTTGCTACCGTGTTGTACACTCCACTTCTCACTCCTACTATGAGAAAACCAGTAGCAGTAGGGAGCAAAATCGTACTTTGCCCCATTAAAAGGTACTCCGTGCTTTGCTTTGTTAGCGAGGCAGAAGTGGAGAGGGAGCAAAATCGCATCTTTGATCTTTGTTTGAATAGGAGGAGTGAAAAGCATATTTTTGGCTGTAAGCTTTCTCACGAATATCCAAATTGACGCTCCTTTTATATTCGGCGTGGCGGTCCAAGGGTTAATCTAGTTTATAATTCATGTGATCGTCGCAGCAAATAATTACCTGAGAACTGCTTCTAGCATTATCACAGCGCCGGTTTGCGAGGCGACGGCCAATTTGGTCCCGTCGCCGCTCCAGGTGAGGGCGCGCGTGGCATACAAATTGGGTATTGGCATCATAGTTAGTTCCAAAGCGCCGGAGTCTTTCATGTCGCCTACTAGGAAACCGTCGAACGCGCCTATTGCTATCGTCTGTAGATATTAGTGCCAGAAAATATAGATTAAAATAAATTGGGGTTCCAAGAACCTCTGAAGAAACCCTCACAAGGAGTTATAAGGTATGTGTATAAGTTAAAATCAATTTAATGAATATATGGCACCCACATGACATGTGTTTAAGTATTTTTAAACAACTTCAAAAAAAGGAGGAGGTTCTCAATTCGTCGGAATCTTTTTTTAAAATATCAATGAGACTATCATTAAAATTTTCCCAAGTTTATTTTTGTGGTGTACCTACCCTACGGATCAGTTGACTTTGTTTCTAACATGAGGGAATGAATCTAGGATAAGTAGGTATAAATTGTGGAACGAAACTTTCTGACTTGAGTCAATATAAGGTTAGAAAGTTAGAAAGTAAGTAGGTTTGAAAATAAAGTAAGTAGGTGAAATAGTAGCCAAATGCCTACCTAAGCATGAATTTATCTTCTATCTATCTATCTAGACTATAAAATAAATAGTAAAAGGGTAATTTTCTGTCTCTTTATTTCTGTCTATCTATCTGTCTGTTTGTTAGAGTTAATCTCCGGAACTATTGAACCGATTTGAATGCAGTTTTCAAGCGTAGATAGAGCATCATTCGGAGCTACATATAAGCTATGTTTGATTAAATCGAATGTCGGGAAGAAAAGTTATAGGCAATTTTATAAACCACGCAGACGAAGTCGCGGGGCACAACCAGTAATAATAAATATAAAACTCTTCCGTTACTGACTGACTGATGACAACACAGTCGTAACTACTCGTAGCGAGCTGAAATTCGGAGGTTCCTTGGGGAGTGTAGCAGAGCACTAGAAGAGAGGATTTCCCGAAATTCCCACGGGAACGGGAAATACTTAATGGGATTTTACATTTTTATTTTTTTTGCGCATAAGAAGTCTCGGGCTAAAGCTAGTCTCTAATAAAAAAAGTAAAACCTGTCCAGAAGGGCTGGGCGCGGCGGGGGTGAGGTCGCGGCGGTCGGGCGGCAGCGCCGGCTCCAGGCTGCGCAGGAGTGCGCCGCGCTGCGCCTCGTACACCGCCACGCGCCCGTCGCACGACCCCACTATCAACTTAACAGAATTATAAAATTACTACAAACTTAATTGACTTGAAAAATACTAAATCTAGAAACGCAGGAGCGTATTTAATGTAGTAGTATGGTGTAGCGTATATAATAGAGCACGATGCGCGGCAAGGCGTAGCGCAGAAGTACAAGTTCAATAACAACGTACCACAGAGCTCTAGCAAAGGTAACGGTGTCAATAAGATAGGAACTATACCTACCACAGAGCTCTAGCAAAGGTAACGGTGTCAATGAGATAGGAACTATACCTACCACAGAGCTCTAGCAAAGGTAACGGTGTCAATGAGATAGAAACTACCTACCACAGAGCTCTAGCAAAGGTAACGGTGTCAATGAGATAGAAACTACCTACCACAGAGCTCTAGCAAAGGTAACGGTGTCAATGAGATAGGAACTACCTACCACAGAGCTCTAGCAAAGGTAACGGTGTCAATGAGATAGGAACTATACCTACCACAGAGCTCTAGCAAAGGTAACGGTGTCAATGAGATAGGAACTATACCTACCACAGAGCTCTAGCAAAGGTAACGGTGTCAATGAGATAGGAACTATACCTACCACAGAGCTCTAGCAAAGGTAACGGTGTCAATGAGATAGGAACTACCTACCACAGAGCTCTAGCAAAGGATAACGGTGTCAATGAGATATAGATATAGCGTGAGAACCGCGCTATAGACACCCATACCTTTGCTAGAGCTCTGTGGTAGGTAGTTCCTATCTCATTGAGACCGTTACCTGTGCTAGAGCTCTGTGGTACGGTGTTATTGAACTTGTACTTCTGCGCTACGCCTTGCCGCCCATGAGTTGGGAAGTATACTCACGTGGGGCGGCAGTAACATGAGCACTGTGGGCGGTAAAGCGTAGCGCAGCAGCAACCGTCCGTTGACGTAGAGGGTGCCGTCCACGTGGCCCGACGCCACCGTGCCGCCGCCCCGCGCCAGCGACACACAGCAGGACCCGCCCGTCCAGAGACCTGAACTCTTGTTGCTTTTGCAATCGAGAGACCTGTGGAACGGAGCCTCAGGCTACGATATTTGTTAACCCAACACACCTTATAATTAGTATAATTAAATAGATGTACTTAATTTCCCATTTCATTTCCCTATCTGAAAGAATGGTCTGCGGAAGTGAGATGTAAAGCACTGCCATGCTCCGAATGGATCCAGTGCCAATACAGGGAAGGCGGTGCTGTCAATCGGACGAAATCAGTTATTTATAACTTTTCGCGAACACCCATCATCATTCATCATCATTTCAGCCGAAAGACGTCCATTGCTGGACATAAGCCTCCTCCAAGGCTCGCGACAACCTCGTGACGGTCGCGGGAAACCGGTGGAAGTGAGTAGCACAGGACCGGTCTGAGTGGCGAACACTTTCACAGTATACAATAATTTGCTAACCTAACCAATAAAGAAAGGATCAGGCTAACAGTGACCTTACCAAGTTATAAAACATGAATCGCCTAATTAGGCGATAGGTAACCTGATCTTCCCGTCGCTGGTCCCGGTGTAGAAGCAGTTGTCCGCCCCGAGCAGACGCGTGGGCGCCCCGGACAGGGGGAACTTGTTGCAGATCACCTTCTTGCCGCTCCAGTCGGCGCCGACGCGGTACACGAACACCATGTTGTCACTCTGGGCCACTCCTAGCATCTCGGAGTTCTCGCTGAACGCTAGAGCTGGAGCGATATACAAGAAATTTGTGGATGAACGATTGACAATCGAAATCAAGGAAAGAAACCAGATGAAAGTGCAATCGCCTTTAAACTAACTTCTGAAGAAGAAAGTGCGTTCTCGCTGTCGTAAGACGATACGACCATAAGGCAGTAATCAAAACGAACCAACATAAATATGTCTTTCCAACGTTAAACTCACCTAAGTACTTAACAGGGAAGTTATGGAAAACCATTCATGAGAGGAAGAAGCCGATACTAAGTATGCTTTTGAGAAATAAATACTACTACTATTACTACAGCCTATTTGCGTCCCACTGCTGGGCACACTCCCCTCATCACTAGAGGGTTTGGGGTATAGTCCCCAGTATATATAGCCCAGTGCGGATTGGGGAGTTCACACACATCTTTGAATTACTTCGCAGATGCGTGCAGGTTTCCTCACGATGTTTTCCTTCACCAAAAATCTCAGTGGTAAATTCAAATTAAATTTCGCACATAAGAAAACTTAGAGGTGCGAGCCGGAATCGAACCCCCGACCCTCTGCATGAGAGGCGGTAGGTCGAACCACTAGGCCACCACGGCTTTAAATAAATACTAAAGTTACGAATTTTTATTGCCAATCCCATATTCACATTCTTTATTGCTTCCATGGTATTTTGCGATGTTACATTGGTTTGATGTGTGTACTTTACATGGACCCATTAGGGCATAGCGTAATACTTAATACTAAACTTGATTTATTTACCGACTGTCAAGTTTTTTCCAATAGAAAGTGCTCATCAATTTAAATAAATACTTCACTATTTACCTGTAATAACATAGGATTTTTTCCCGGCAGCGGAATCCGCAGGTTTAGTACTGAACTTGTCCCGGCGCTGCCCGTCGCGGTCGAACAGCAGCACAACGCGCTCGCTCGTGGCCACCGCCAGCTTCACGCTGTTGCCCGACCAGCAGATGTCTGCGATCGGGCTCTCGCTATCCTAAATATGTTGAAACGTTGAGAACAAACCGTCCAATTTCATACAAAACACGCAAGATTACGAGAGAAAGGATTTAAAATCTTGCCTGAGCCTCCATCACCGTTTTAGAATATTTCAAACGCATTTTGACTAATTATTTTCATCAGAAAACAACCACAACAATTGCTAACTAACTAATCAAAGAAATTGTCATCTTGTCATCGTTGTTGTTGTATATAAAGTTGCTTAGCAACGTTTGAATTGCCGCCATGATCGACCGGTTAAATATCCTTGTTAAAGAGGACTAAATCATTTTTCTCTATGGCACAGCTTTGGGAAATGGGGTTCCATAACAAGCGAAAAGTGTGAACAAGCTTTATGTATCGAACCCAACCCAACCCAACGCACAGCACTAGTAGACATGGCAACATTGATTTAGCTGTCAAACCGGAAATTCTTTTCGTCAGTACTTTTCATTCGTGAAGACGTTATTTAGGTTAGAAATTATTTTATCCCTTTGAATCAAGAGTATTGCATGTATTTAATGACATTTTATTTGATAAAGTGATTTGTGTTTCACGATTAAACCATGTCCCACATAGATTTTTTGTCAATCATCAATAGTAAACAAGGATTTCAGTTCTGCAACTTGTGTTTGCTAGTTGCTTTTTTCTCAAGTGATTCGTGTGTAAGTAACCCTCCCTGTGTTATTGCAGGACGTCATGCCATTTGAGAGGTACGTTGAGCCGGGGCGAGTCGCCCTGGTGGCCGATGGGCGCCTCAAGGGGAAGTTGGTCAGCGTAGTCGACGTCATTGACCAGACACGCGCCCTCGTCGATGGGCCCGGCAGCGGCATCCCTCGCCAACAGATCCGCCTGAACCAGCTGCATTTGACGAAGTTCCGTCTCAAGTTCCCCTTCACAGCGCCTACCCGAGTCGTGAGGAAAGCGTGGACCGACGCTAAGTTGAATGAGAAGTGGGCTGAGAGCCAATGGGCGCAGAAGCTTGCTAACAAAGAGAAGCGCGCTCAGATGACTGACTACGACCGTTTCAAGCTGACGTCGGCCCGCGTGAAGAGGAACCGCGCGCGGACAGCCGTGTTCAAGAGCCTGAAGCTGAAAGCAGCGCGCGCCGGCACCTTCGGCAAGAAACAAGTCCCCAAGACGAAAGTCAAGAAGCCACGCACCAAGAAACCCGCAGTCAAAAAACCCGCGAAGAAGTAATTCTTGTGTCTTTGAGGTTAAGTGACAAGGGACAGAATAAAGAATTACTTTAAGCACCACCTGTGTCATTGTTAGTCCCCTTTTACTTTAAGTTTCTGTGAAATGAGGTGAGTTCAGTGGTTATAACAGAACATGTGGTGTTTTATCTTTACTCAATCTTTTTTCTATTTCAGGGTTAGACTACATACAGAGTCGACAACTTTGAGGTTAGTTATTTAACTCATTGTTCTTGCTATGTTATACTGAAATTATCATGATGAATTTTAATAATAGTCTCGTTCGGATGAACTTCAATGATTTTAAAATTACCACTTTGCTGAATCTTCAAATAAAAAGTTGATGAAGGTGATTACATTTTCAAGGTTATAATGTTATTGTTTATTTTTCAGCTGAGCATTGTTTTAACTGATGAAGACTGTTTCTTACCACAACAAGCTGATATCTGAACTAAAATGAAAGGAGATTTATATTCAGGTATGTTCTCAAAATGTTACTTGTTGTAATATTTATAATTGTTTGATGATGAATCTAACTATAGTCTCGTTCGGATGAAATTCTTTGATTTCAAACTTACCACTTTACTGATTTACATTAACTTTTAATAGTCTTTGATAATTATTGTACTTTTTTTACATTATTATTTATTCAATTGCTTCAGGTGGAGCTAAAGAAGTGTGAAGAAATGCTTTTTATGATTCATAGATATTCAAATGTGGTAAGTTATTATTGATTTACTTTTTAATTGAAGTTTACCTTGTACCCTACCAAAGCCGATGTGTGAACAGATTTACTGTCATGCGTGACTCTGGTTAGGAACATTATCACACTCCGTGTAAGTTGTGCGATCTTTATGGCCACACAACCAAGGGTTGAATGTGACAAATATATTTATATGGAGTGGAGATCCCATCATACCAGGAGATCAGTATAATTTTAATTAAATTATCTTTTTATTCTTTCCAGAAGTTCATTGCTTTGAGCCTGGCCAGTTGTATAAGTGCAAGATCATTATTATGTCGTAAGTGTGTGATCTTCTTAATTTGTCTAAAACATGTGCAATACCCTACCAAAGCCGATGTGTGAACAGAAACACTGTCATGCGTGACTCTGGCTAGGAACATTATCACACTCCGTGTAAGTTGTGTGATCAATATGGCCACACAACCAAGGGTTGAATGTGACAAACTCACTTGCAAATTCGTAGTTGGTATAGATAATTATACTTTCCCCCTTGTTCTTCGATTTATGTGTAATTTTTCATTGTTTTAGATCCCAAAGATTCTTCACATTTATACAGAATTTCTACAAAGGAGACATAACTCAGTGAATTATGGTAAGGTCCTAATTTCATTTAAGTATTTTCATCTTATAACTTTCAAATATTGTATGAATGATGTATTAATGTATCGCCCCTGTCTGACTCTTGATGATTGATCATTTCTGACTTCTCCAAATAAAACATTGATGATTATTCAACCAACATACAAATCTGAACTATAATTGCTCATTAATTTTCAGGTAAAGAATAATATGCATTCATTGCAAGAGCCAGAACATGACAGAACCTGCATTACTAATGGTAAGTTCATTATACCACACCAAACAAAATGTTTTTATTTTATTCCAAATGATGACTATTTTGTATCGCCCCTGTCTGACTCTTGATGATTGATCATTTCTGACTTCTCCAAATAAAACATTGATGATTATTCAACCAACATACAAATCTGAACTATAATTGCTCATTAATTTTCAGGTAAAGAACAATATGCATTCATTGCAAGAGCCTGAACATGACAGAACCTGCATTACTAATGGTAAGTTCATTATACCACACCAAACAAAATGTTTTTATTTTATTCCAAATGATGACTATTTTGTATCGCCCCTGTCTGACTCTTGATGATTGATCATTTCTGACTTCTCCAAATAAAACATTGATGATTATTCAACCAACATACAAATCTGAACTATAATTGCTCATTAATTTTCAGGTAAAGAATAATATGCATTCATTGCAAGAGCCAGAACATGACAGAACCTGCATTACTAATGGTAAGTTCATTATACCACACCAAACAAAATGTTTTTATTTTATTCCAAATGATGACTATTTTATATCGCCCCTGTCTGACTCTTGATGATTGATCATTTCTGACTTCTCCAAATAAAACATTGATGATTATTCAACCAACATACAAATCTGAACTATAATTACTCATTAATTTTCAGGTAAAGAACAATATGCATTCATTGCAAGAGCCTGAACATGACAGAACCTGCATTACTAATGGTAAGTTCATTATACCACACCAAACAAAATGTTTTTATTTTATTCCAAATGATGACTATTTTGTATCGCCCCTGTCTGACTCTTGATGATTGATCATTTCTGACTTCTCCAAATAAAACATTGATGATTATTCAACCAACATACAAATCTGAACTATAATTGCTCATTAATTTTCAGGTAAAGAACAATATGCATTCATTGCAAGAGCCTGAACATGACAGAACCTGCATTACTAATGGTAAGTTCATTATACCACACCAAACAAAATGTTTTTATTTTATTCCAAATGATGACTATTTTGTATCGCCCCTGTCTGATTCTTGATGATTGATCATAACTGATGAAATATTAGTAAATATCAACAAGTAGATTTTTATAAATGGATGAAATCAAAGTTGAATTGTCTTCTACAGTTGGTGGCCAACCTCAAGACAACTGAACAGAAGAACAAATTTCAACAAAACTTGAAATTCAAAATTCAATCATTTATTCAGCAAATTGGCCACATAGGGGCACTTTTACTCGTCAGAAAAGAATTTACTAGCGCTTCCTAGACCCATTGCTTGAGAAGAAGCGCCGCAACAAACTCAAGCAGAAGGCCTTTTTTTCAAAATTTACACATAGTTATAACATTTACATTACTAAGTTTGAAAGCTATTCTGCCTTCCTGTAATACCGTTACTGCATTTAGAGTCTCAAAAATTATTAAACAAAAACATACCTACAATGGAACTGCTTTTAACAGATCAATTTTAGTTAATGATATCATGTGATGATTTAATTGTATCGCCCCTGTCTGACTCTTGATGATTGATCAAATCTGATTATTATCGTCAATATTGTTTTATGACATATGTTGAAATGTTATGTAAATTAAAGAAATGTCTTAATTTACAGAAAATTGGTGATCAAATCAAAGTCAGGCAAATTTGAGGAAATCCGAAATTTATTCAGGTGTGTAGCAATTTTTTTTTTTTACTGAAACACATGTACTGAGATCTATATTGTTTATCCAGACGTGCAGTTTATTCCTGTGTACTCCCATTTAGAAATATGATGACTATTTGTATCGCCCCTAGCTGACATTGATGATCGATCGTTTCTGACCATCTCTACAATATTGAAAAAAAAAATATAGTTTGAAATCAATATTATAAAACATTTTCTCTGGCAGGTCAATCACTCAGGAATATTGATGTGCAATCAAGGAGCATATTCACGGATGAAATGGGCTGACACCTTATTAAAGGTATGCATGATTTGGTTCTGTAATATAATAATAATCAAGGGAATATGAATTTTATTATGTGATGACTAATAGTATCGCCCCTAGCTGTAGTTTGATGATTGATAGTTTCTGAAAAAATCAAACCAAAATTCAATTGTAAAGTATTTAGACACGATTTTTACATAGTTTTCTTTTTTCAGGATTACAGACAATGGCCGTAATGGACAGAAGAAAATATCCCTGTAGATAGAGGTATGTTATTTATCGACAGACTTAGATATTCTTTTCTTTCCTTGGATCACCAAGGAAAATATTATTCGAATTCTTACTTAATTTATCAAAATTAAGTAAGAATTAAAATAATATTTTGTAAATATTAGCGTAATGTACATGATGGTTTTTACAAGCATATATCGTAATATTTTTGACGAAAATCTTTTACTGATTAATTAATACTTACAACATTATATAGTCTTAAGTCCATGAAAAACGTTTTTATAAAAGGTTATTCCTTTTTCTTTACAGACCGCGTCATTCACACGTTATGTGGATGTGGCTTCATTTGATAATAGGTAAGAGCATATATTTCATTATTTAGTAAATATGTACTTTACATATTAAGATTATATCCTATAAGTTTTCAATATGATGAACTACTTAGTTATCCCTGGCTCACTAAATCGTGGGGAGAATATGGTATGGTAACATCTGATGTCACACCATCTCTGATATTCCCAATATTGGGCATTAGAGCTTTTATAATAAAGTTGTTGTTTTCTTTTCAGGTGGTATGTTCTGTCCAAACAAAACTTGAAATCACCTCACCTAGACTGCTCCTTCAAAACAGGTGACTATTTTATTTATAAACCAAACCACAATCAGTGGGGTCAGGTTTTGAAAATCAGGGAATAATTATTACATATACATTATAATTGCAAATCCTCTTGTGATGAGAGGAGGCCTGTGCCCAGCAGTGGGCCGTAAATAGGTTGCTGTGGTGGTGTTGGTGGTATCATTTCAAATTAGTCACTTAACTAGCTTCTGCCCGCGACTTCGCCCGAGTGCGATTCGGCTATCGCGTTCCCGCGGGAGCTGTGCGTTTTTCCGGGATAAAAAGTAGCATATATCCTTTCCCGGGACTCTTTAACTAACTGCAGGATAAAGAGGTAAAGACAGACAGAGTTAATTTCGCATTTATAATATTAATATGGATATGTATTTTTATAATGATGAATTACTTAGTTATCCCTGGCCGACAAAACCATGGGGATAATATGGTATGGTAACTTCTGAAATAAAAAAATCCTTTTAAGACTTAAAACTTCTTTGTAGTACTCTGATTATTGCATTCTAAGTATCTGAAGGATGATCTGAAATTATTTTGTTTGCTTTCAGGTCTTATGCGTATTTGCATCAAATGGTGCTTCCACATTAAGGTAGATATTTATTAGTAGTTAATCATATTATTATATTTTTTACCTCTCTCTCACTCCGGTTGGTCCTTTATGCCTGAATATCGTGGGCATGGTTGGTTGACTTAATTGGCTAATGATTTTCGAGTACCTAAATACAAAATGATGAACTACTTAGTTATCCCTGGCTCACAAAACCGTGGGGATAGTATGGTATGGTAATATCTGATATCGCACACTAGTAATCTTTCATATCCTTTATCCATGAAACTTTGATTTCGTTTTGATGAAGAGTATTTGTTTTATGCAGGAACAAACCTAGTGATGCCTGTGCTTGTGATGGTGCTGCCTCCTGATTTCATCAGGTGAGATATTCTTAGTTAGATGTCATATCAATTAGGACTGAAAATTTTAAAAATCCGAGTCGCCATTAATTGGGCTTCGTATATTAACAATGATGATTGACAAATAGACAAGCATATATCTAGATACCATTGAAGATACCAACATTCTGACACATTCTGAAACAATAAATCCAGTGCAGTATTTTCTTTTCCCTAATTTTCATTTCTGTTTCAGGTAACCTGAATAAGCTCAAGGTCGCAGAATAGAATAGTTGGAGTTCGAACTTACAGAGTTAATAATTTTTGTTATGTTGTAAATTAAGCTTGAATAAACTTATTTCCTTATGTGATGTTTTTATTATCTTTCCAACACTGTCATTTGCTCTATTTCCCTTTTTTTCCATTAAAATGAACCACTTTGGTTTATGATACTATCACTTGGTGCACTGACCACGAACATCCGTTTTCATTCTGATAATGAATGCAAATAAAGTGGTCACTTGCTAGTTGCAAATCACTTTTTGCTGAGTTCGTACTTGAACAGACGAAATGCATTTTATTCAAGTAACTGAAAGTGTGACTACTGAGGACGTAACCTGTAAAGCAACGGTAGACGCTTTTAAGTCAGTTTAAAAATGATGTAAAATGGGCCTGAGTCTCATTTTTCATCAATGGAATTTTGCTGTTTTAATTCCTGTGTTATTTAGGAACCCTAGGTTGATAGTCCCCGTCTGTAGAGTGCTCCTTTTCAGGGTTTACCGGCTCTGCTGGGGGAAAGCATGGAGACAGTTCTCAAAGACCTCAGAATAAACTGTCGCAGAGACCAAGAATGTATTGAAGCCGAAACTAGCGGGGTCACAATCTTGAATGTCGTAGGCAGTTTCGAGTAAGTGTTTGAATAACTATTCTGAATGAATGGCTCCCTAATTCGTAATCATGATTGATAGCTATACCAAATTTCCCAGTTTCAGCACTAAAAAACATCGTGATGAAACCTGTACGTATGTAATAAAATCACTTATAAAATGAATATTTTGTAAAAACTAAAAATTGTCTTCCTAATAGCTTATATAGGTAGTGAATTCCGCAATTTCCGCATGGTGTTTCGAGGATAATAAATTAAATTAAATTTTTCGACTTTACCGAATAAATCGGTGAAATCTACCACTGCATTGCAGAAAAATAGTTGTGCTAGGAAATTCCTGTTTCAGGCAGAAGGACTTGCATGTTATGACTTAAGTCAAACAATTACTTGTATACTTACCAACTTAATATCAATTTAATATTAAAAGTTTCTAAGTACACCATGCTAACATTTGCACCAAACTGTAAACAGGATCAATACCGCACAAACACATCCACTTCAAGTTTACGTAATTTTCCTTTTAGTAAATATCTGCGTACGGGGTATATTAGTCTACTCATGGTTTTGTCCTGAATTTATGGAGGTCGATAAAGCCTTTATAATGAGTACTTACCTAACATTTTCTTTGTTTACAGTTACAAAGTATACTCTCAAGCGATGGCAATTGAAGTATCCCATATAGGCGGAAGGAACGTTATGGTCCAAAAAATTGTCTGGACTATGGGTAAATAATACAACGATTTACAATCTCAAAATAAATCACCTTTAATAAAAAGTATACTGATTAATTTGTGTTCTCTACCGTCAATTCACTCTGACAGTCGCTGGGTACTCTATCTGTAAATAGCTCCGGTATCTGAAAAGAGCAGAGAAAGTTACGTACCTACTACAAAATCTCTCAGTAACTAAGTAGTTTGTAAAATCTGAAGATATGATATGGATGATGTAGGTACTTTGAACTTCTCTCACTCATAAAGTCACTAAGTTACAGTTAAGCAAACAGTAGAGTTCATTAATATATGTACACTTTTGGACCTTATTACAGTGGAGTAAAGTGCAAGTTTGTATATTTATTGGCGAACTCCACTGTAAGTACAGTCAAGGGCAATAATATGTATACACCTTTGGACCTTAACACAACGGAACAGGATGCAAAAGTGTATACATATTAATGCCCTTGACTGTACAATTACGTTTGAGACTTGACCCAATCCAATGGGGTGGTCTAGCTATGTCTAGCATCAATGTGATAAGGTACTAAGTACTTACTTAGTGGAGATTTATACATATGCCAAGATTACCAAGTAAATAAATAAAAAAGTACAGCAAACGTATACCTGAGGAGTATATGCTTCCACTCTGTCAAGTAATGAATCTGAGAATCCTGGTGTGTAATACCTGAAATGATAACATTTTTATCAGACATGGAATTTATTTAACGGACCGACATTTCACCTCTGTTCTATTACCTCACGATTTCCTCCGGGAAGCAACTATTTATAATGTTAATGTACTCCTTCAGCGAAGTTCCAGGAACTGTGTCTATCTCTTGTACTCTCTTTAAAGCCCCAGTTGTTACGAAAAGCCTTCTAGCTCTTGCATCATTTGGTAAAATCTAAAAAGAAAACGCTCTGTTGTAAAAATCTGCGTATGCGCATAATGTACAAAGGTGTCACTTTGTAGGCATTAAACTTTTAAAGTGTTCGAACTAGCAATTTTTAGCATTTCGGTCTGTGTATTGTGAATTTATTTGAATGCATGGAAATTTACGTCCTCAATGTTTAATTAATTTACCTCATTTTCGATTCATATAAAATACGCCGTTTTAAAGTTTTGCTCAAACAATCGACACATGAAACGTTACTGGCTGCGCTCCGAATCGCGCTCTATCATTTTGCATTCTTTTTCCTCTTGAAAGTCGACTCCACAGAACATAGATCGAGATAGAATGCTAAAGTTTACCTACCGCGCGCTTTGAGTATATAGCCACTGGAGATGCCATAACGTCAACTCGCCGAACAAATTTTTTCGCCACTTTTAGCGGGGAGCGAGGTAAACACGTACAGCACACCACCAAACGACGCAGAACTCAACAGACACAAATTTTGCTGTTGAGATAAACGCACACTACAAAAAAAAACAACACATCAAAAAATACACGTAAACAGATAGAGTTTTCACGTAACTATGCAGCATACATATGCACAAGACTAGTGATGGGACACATCTGAAGAATGAGTCAAATGAGATAAGTAGATGAATGAACTGAATTATTTTATAGTATTTTATTTTATAATAAAATTGCTAAAGTGGAAATTCTGTACGTTGAAGATACCCAAAAACATATTAGTTTGTATGTATGTATGTCTGTAAGTATCTGTATTTGTGTCCTTAGCCCACACACAGTTTTTTAACTGTGGAATGAACTGTTGTCAGCAGCTTCCGGGCGGATACATATGTAAAAAAAATTAAAGTAGATTGGTATTTGTAAGAGCCTTCGTACATGAAATCTATATATCTATATATATAAAACAAGAAACTGACTTACTGACTAACTGATCGATCAACGCAGAGCCGAATCTACTGGTCGTAGAAAGCTGAAATTTGGCATGCAGATTCCATAGGGAATATAGGGGAGCAATCTAAGAAAGGATTTCCCGAAATTTCCATAGGAACAGAAAAATCGGGATTTTACATTTTAATATTTCTGCGCATATGAAGTTGCGGGGAAAAGCTACTTATGTTATAACTACCCTTTTACCCGCGACTTCGTCCGTATGTACGGACGAGTTCTCCAATATATACACACTTTTACACCTTGCTCTCTTGTAATAAGGTCCAAAACTGATCATATATTTATGAACTTGACTGTACTAAGAATTCAGGCAGCTAATGGTTCTATACATAGCGATAGTTATAGGAAACCAAAAACAAAACAATGGATTTTCCCATGGGAATAAGATGTTTTCCCGTGGTAAAAAGTAGCTTATGTCACTCTCCAACCTCCCAACTAACCCTAAACAAATCACGACATAAAACCTCTCCGTTGCGACGTGAAAGAAGGACAAACAAATGAACTTTCCCATTTATATAATACCAGCTTCTGTCCGCGACTTCGCCCGCGTGGAATTCGGTTATCGCGTTCCCGCGGGAACTATGCGTTTTTTCGAGATGAAAAGTAGCCTATGTCCTTTCCCGGGACCCCAAGTATCTCCATGCCAGATTTCATCTCAATCGGTCCAGCGGTTGAAGCGTGAAGAGGTAAGTAGCAGACAGACAGACAGAGTTACTTTCGCATTTATAATATTAATATGGATAGTACTCGTATGGTAGTATGGGCCCGTGTGGGGACTATAGCCCAAACCCTCTCATGATGAGGGGAGGCCTGTGCCCAGCAGTGGGACGCAAATAGGCTGTAGTAGTAGTAAGTATGGATAAAGGTCGTCAGCAAAATGCTCCGAACAGATAACACGTGTCAGTTTCCAAGAATTCTCCTTTATGGATCTTTTGGAAATTTAAAAGGATTATATGAAATAATGTATATAAATAATAGTATATGCATTACACATCACTCGTAGTCCCGAACTAAATATTGTATTCCTTTTACCTAGATCTATATATTTGCCAACATTTCTTTTCAAGATCAGAATAAAATTCAACATCGATGTCCAGAGAAAAGTAATATTCACCTTCCAGGATTTAAATGTAACAAACATCTATACTTATCTACTAATTAATGGAATATGCAATAAAAAACTTACTATTAAATAAACCTCATTGATTGAATGAATGAATGAGTCACTCAAAAGTTGAGTCGCTTTTTTGACTTTAGTCACATCCCTAGACCGATTCGCTCCCATTCATGTTTACATTTTTCTGACGTTTACGTATCGCAAAAGCTTTTCTTTAAATAGAGATTTTACTTCAATAAAAGTTAGTAAAAATACTTATCTATGATAGGAAATGCGATTTTGTTGCGAATTTGAGCGATCAGATCGCCTTTTACACGAGAATACCGCACAAGACACCATTTTTCAGGAGAAACGTCTCGCGTCACGGAACGATGCAAAATGGCGGTGAAGTGACCTTCAAGTGGGTTTATATAAAGAGTTTGAACAGTTGAACCATGTACTTTGCCGGAGGGGATCGCCCATGCATGGCATCTCCAGTGGCTATATACTCAAAGACCGCGCGTGGAAAAAAGTAGAAATTATGACCACTTTGCTCGCTTCTAACCTCAGTTCGCTTCCGACCGCCTTCCGCGAGCAACGTCACATCAAAAAAAGAAAATGACTAAGTGTGCCGTAATTAACTGTACAACTACACCAGCGTTGGTGGAGTTGGTCATCAGGGTGTTACCTATCATCGGTAAGTACTTTCTGTCTTGAAATATCTGTTATTTTTGTGAAAACGATTTATTTTGTAGCTCTTTATTAGTTTTACCAAATTAGTAGCGAATGCCTTGTGTCCAATGCTCGTTTTCCATTGCGGCTTTAATCTGTTGCGCCAAACTTGCCCATATTGAAAACCAGCAATGTAAAAGTAGTCAAGCCAAACTCTCGAGGCGTCGACCAACCGCGTTCCAGGCCGATTTCTCATTATTCTGTCAATAGTGATGTGCACCTGCTAATTTCAATGCCGATTTCATAATCGATTAAAATCAGACAGAAAAATGATAATAAAAATGCATATTATAATGTAGCTATAAAACGTGGTTATAAGTGAACAGCTAGTATTATCAGAAATACTTGAATATACCTACTACTATGAATGGAGTTACACGATCAGTATTTCATTTATCTATTGTTATTACAAGCTTTTATTTAGTTTCACATGTCCCGATGTTTGTTTGATTAGTTTGTTTGTCTGTCTGTAATCAAATCTTGCAAGTTGAATTTGATCCACTTCCCCGTTACCGATTCAGCTGAAATTTTGCATGAATGTGTAAATCGGATGCCAATGCTAAATTATTATGACACAGAGCTGAACTGATTATGGAACCAGAAGGTGGCCATAGGAACTCTGTAGTTAAACGACATAACTCCATCGAGTTAATTAAAATTTTAATTTAAATGCCGGCCATTTGGCGCGCTTGATATACCTACAGTCTTGTGACCAGGGCCTGAGTCAATACAGCTTGTCAACTTCAACAATATTTGTTACGGAACAGTTAAGTATTGCACCCTTAATGACAAGTTTGTATTCAGCGCGCGAACATTAATTAGTTCGAAAGTGAGTTTGAAAGAGATAGAGAGATGTTGTCAAATCCTCCATTGAAGCATATGAACAATCATAAAGTTTCTGGGTATTATCAGTAAATAAAAACCAACTTGCCTAAATTACGTCATCGTGATATCGTAAAACACTAGTAACAACTACCGCGGTCGGTACCAAGGCATTGTACTTTAATTTAAAAAGACTCGTTTTAATAATAAGTGTAAGTGTTAAAACATTTTAAAACTATTTCGCATTATGCTGTGGAAACGAATTATCATTTTTCTGTCGTGTTTTATTGATATGTAAATCGATTAAAAATGCTAAAGATCTTAAATCGTTTAGCCGCTTGACAATCGATGCTGTTAAATCGGAGTCGCGCATTTTTTGTTGCCCATCACTAAATTACTCTCGTGACGTCATCGTAGCGACGCAAAATGTTACACGCTTGGTTCCCATACAAATGGACGAACAACCGTACTCTATAGTATCTGATCTCTGTGGTCGACTCCAAAGAGGAAAAACGGATGCAAGGTTCTGTGAGCGCACTGAGCGCGATTCGGAACGCAGCCGACTGTCAGATCTGTCAGTGTTAATGTCAGAATTGTAGTAACCGAGTTCATCTAAACAAAACAACGTGCAAATTATGGTTATTAACTGAATACTGACATAAAATAATATGGCAGGACGCGGTCGAGGGCGGGGTAGTACGCTGTCGCTCACTTCCGAGCAGCTACAGGCTCTGGGCATCGCTCGCGGGGAGAATAACGCACAAACCCTCGTGCCGCCGCCGCTGTTTCCGAAACTGGAAACGAAACCGCTTCCTCTCGCCTGCGACGCTGCCACCGACTACATGCTGATCGTGAAAGACCAATTCATAGGTTTTCTGCACGATTCTCCCGCTTACGTTAAACCGAAAACGAGATCAGACGACGTGGAGAGGTATTCGGATAAGTACAAACTTCTAGCTCTCGATGCAAAACAGGGTAAAATTCTGGACTGTGTTTGGGTGCACATGCCGACCGAGCTTCGGCCGCAGGCGAGGAGAGTCCGCGCAGCGCGAAAACGGAAACTAGACGATCCAACAGAGATCGAAAAGAGATTTCAGACACTTGAGAAAAAAGAAACTGAAGGGGGGACTGCAGAAGAGATGGAGACAAATGAAGATGAGTCGGCTGTGAAGAAGGTAGAGGCTGAGGATGACGAGGAGCTGGAGGATGAGCAAGAGCCGGAGGATGAGTTAGATGACGGCACAGATTATGCTAACAATTACTTTGACAACGGAGAGGATTATGACGAAGAAGATGACAATCTTGATGACGGGCCGGTGTACTAACATTGTTACTTAGCCTAATTATTAGCTCAGTTATTAAAATATTTGCCCTATTGGCAATTAAATATTGTACAAACCTTTGCATATTGTGCGAGCACATATTTGAGTATGCAAGCAGGCGCTGCATGTAGTAGGGGCTCCAGTGCCGGTCGGTGCAAGCAGCACTGAAGGGACTGCTTCAAAGCACAGGAAGCCCGCGCATGCACCTCTCCTGAAGACTTGGGATTTGTGTATAACTGTAATACAAAAACTGTCTTCAAACTAGCTAGTATATTGTGAAAATTAAATGTTGTTATGGTGAAAATAAATTATTATATTTATAAGAAATATTTTACTATTCACTAGCTGTTGCTTGCGGTATCACCCGCATAAGTCCCGTTTTTCCCGTGTCGATTTTGAACTAGTGTCAGTCTCGGAGAAGTTCTAAAATTAATCCAATAACGGAATGAGGGTCACTGCAAGTGAATTCGCCGCTAGAGGCGCTTGAGTCTGCATGGCAGTATTGCCAATACAGCTCATTTATTGGCAGCACTGAAGTCCATCATATTTAGTCCATGCTGAAGTCTCCTAAACTTCAAATGTCATATTATATGGAATGACAAATTTGACACTGACATCCAACACCTTATAGGAACAGTGGTGGTGGCGCCAACTTGTGAGCAGGTGGCCTCGAGTCAAGGGAAAAAGCCAGTAGCCGTAGCGTTACCGGTATCCGGTCGGCCACGACTTCGCGCAACAGCGGCAGCAGCAAGCGTTTTACGGACACATATTCATATTCATATCATTTATTGCGAATATTGCTCATTTTACAAGGTGGTAGGTAGATATATTATATAGTCGGTACATGTTACCCTATTAAGGGCAATGCAACACACAATGCACACACGCGATACATCGCGCGATCCTGACGCCCGCGCCCGCCACGCATCGGTTAGCAACAGTCGCGCGCAATGACAGGTATAACGCCCGCCGCTACCGCAGTCGCGCGAAGTTGGACGAGCCGTAACCTGCAGCAGCCTGGGGAAGGCGTTGGCGACGGCGACGGCCAGGCTGTGCTGCGGCGAGTGCTTGGCCACGTGGCCGAGCGTCCACGCCGCCGCGCACAACTCCGCCTCCTCCGCTTCCGGGTTCTGCAGAATGCTCACCAGGATCGGCACCGCCTGGGACGGCACAGACCAGACCATATATTATCGCTGATTCTCTATATTATTAGTTATACGTTACAACAATGGACCTTCAATGCCCTACGATCGCGCGCGGCAGGAACACCACCCAAAACTACTACTACCTACTACAGCCTATTTGCGTCCCACTGCTGGGCACAGGCCTCCTCTCACCACGAGAGGGTTTGGGCTATAGTCCCCACGCGGGCCCAGTGCGAATTGGGGACTTCACACACATCTTTGAATTACTTTGCAGATGCGTGCAGGTTTTTCACGATGTTTTCCTACCGAAAAGCACATTGGTTAATTCAAATTGAATTTCGCACATAAGTAAACTTAGAGGTGCGAGCCGGAATCGAACCCCCGACCCTCTGCATGAGAGGCGGTAGGTCGAACCACTAAGGCCACCACGGCTTCCACCCAACACCCAAAACAGCCTGTGGCATTGCGTTCGGTTATTGCAGGGTTTGCGACGCCAAAGACGAAGACGACCAGTAGTTTTTCTTGATATACAAATTTGTGTGCCACTTGTTTTTAGTCGATCCGAATGACGACCGCTTCTCGAAACGCAATGAGCCGGCAGGTCCTACATCTCGTCAGAAATTCCATTTAGCTCACACGCGGCAGTAGCGCGGTGGATCGTCCGGTGTGGCCGGCCTATCGGGCAGTAGGTATAGAGCCAAAGGAGCATCAATATCCTAATAATTTTGAAAAAAAACCTCTGATCCGGGTTTCTGGGGTACCGAGTCCCTCACCTTGGCCTCGATGACGGCCATAGCTAGCTGGTCGGACTGGCCGGCGATGTAGCCGAGCGCCATGCAGGCCGGCACGCGCGCGCCGCCCGCGCTCTCCGCCAGCAGCTCCACCAGCGGCCCGCAGCCGCCCGTGTTCACCACTAACTGCGCCAACTGCACAGACCGAATCATTTATATCTATCTAGGCGCTCCCATCGAGAAGCAAACCTGTCAAACTGCTTCTTAAGTAGGTGTACCTTACGATCACCACAATGTAAGTATATAGGCTATCATCCTAGTCTAGCAACATTCATTTAACAACAGGGGTTGGTGACCCCCCAAAAGTAGAGTATGACGATCCAGGGCCCTTAGATACCTAGATAAAGCCACTGCGGCTTCTCTTGGTATATTTATAGTTGTGTTAAGTAGATTCTCACGTCGACGGAGTGTTTG
>OZ020285.1:7393517-7433379 GCA_963971205.1 Aethes cnicana
GTCTCCGCTGTCTATCTGCCAGAGAGCTCCATTTTCTGAATGTAAATAGGTAACCACAGACACAGCGTCACAGCCTACCTAAACAATGGATAGCTACCTATCACGTAATCTGGAAGTAAAAACTAAAAGGGCATTAGACGGGACATACCTTCAATTTAGGATCCTGATTCTCTAATCCCCTGACCAAATGGCAAATGGCGCCAGCGTCCACAACGGCCTCCGGCTTGTGCTGCGCCAGGTCCACCAGGGCGCCTGCTGCAATCTTCAACAAACTCAATTGTACTATCGAGAAATGACGGCCATTCGGCCACTGTAATCTTGCTCACCAGCGGGCGGCATTGGAGACGGTGGTGGGATGGTCATCTGTCAATCTCAAACGGCTCAAAATGGCCAATGGCTGCCTTGACCGACGAATGTAGCCAATTTTTCACTCACTGTGACTCTGGGCCACCCTAGGGAAGCCGTGGTGGCCTAGTGGTTCGACCTACCGCCTCTCGTGCAGAGGGTCGGGGGTTCGATTCCGGCTCGCACCTCTAAGTTTACTTATGTGCGAAATTCAATTTGAATTTACCACTAAGCTTCTCGGTGAAGTAAAAAAAACATCGTGAGGAAACCAGCTCGCATCTGGGAAGTAATTCAAGGATGTGTGTGAAGTACCCAATCCGCACTGGGCCCGCGTGGGGACTATAGCCCAAACCCTCTCGTGATGAGAGGAGGCCTGTGCCCAGCAGTGGGACGCAAATAGGCTGTAGTAGTAGTGACCCTGGGTGGGTGGGTACGAGACCGTACAATTTTACAAAACATAGAAGGCGCGTGGATTTAGCAACAATAGACTGCGTCAACGGCAAGTGCTTCGCCGCGGGCCTTCTAAGTGGTGTCGTGCTATACGATATTTGTTAAACGATGTCTCTGTCTACTTTAGTAAACTCCCACACAACTGGTTTACCTGTTTAAGGCTCATCTCCGGTTCTTGGAATGCCAGCACCAGCAACGGGAGCGTCCCAGCATCAACTACCAGCCCCGCCAAGGTTTCGCTGTGCTTGCCGATGTACCCAAGAGCCCAGGCAGCATTTTCTTTGACCTTTTGGTGACGATGGGACTTGTATAGTCTTTCGGAACTAATATATATGCTAATCCTTAAATAATGCCGGTGTAAAATTGATTGAAATTGGAAAAATATGCGAGAGATGGGTAGCAGTTTTTTTAATATTTAATTGTGTCTCTGTACTCTCTGTATCTTAACAACTTAGAAAATAATGTTTAGTGTAACACCGAAATTGGACAGCCTTAATTAGGTTATGGGCCATAGGCGTAGATATCTTCTACTATTTAAGTCCCGCGCGTTCACATTTCAAAACGCTTCAATTTTTCATTATTATTTAAAACCGGCCAAGTGCGTGTCGGGCCACGCGCAAATTATAGGGTTCCGAAGTTGAGGATGCCCACAGTACCTTAATAAGACTTATTAGCATCTAGCTAGCCTGTGGTATGACGTGCCCGCCCGACGCCCCTGCCGCTCGAGAAAAATCATCATTATAAGTTGGTCGACTATTACTCGTAAGTTTGTACAGCCTACTTAGCTCTGATAGTTTTCCTTTCAACTACGTTATATATGCCACAACCGTGATTTTTTTCAGCCATCCAAATACCACCATTTAGCTGGCAGGGGGGGGGGACACGTGACTCTAACAAAAAATAGCACTTTAAAGCTTAATATTTCACAAACGCATCATTTAATCAAAAAAATGGTTTTAACAAACCCACAATATTTTTTTAAGACCTATTCAACGATATGCCGCACCATGGGGTACGCAAGAAAAAAAAATTACATCCCCACTTTACGAGTAGGGGAGGTACCCTATAAAAAAAATATTTCAAAATTTTATTGTACCACTTTGTCAGCGTAACTAATATGCATATTCATGCCAAATTACAGCTCTCTAGACCTAAGCATCTCCGAGCAATAGTGCGGACAGACGGACGGACATGGCGAAACTATAAGGGTTCCTTGTGGACTTCGGAACCCTAATAAAAAGCACCAACACTATCAACGCATAGTTGATGGTTGTCTCAGCACGTACACATGTGTTGAGAGTGTTGGTGGTGCTTTTAAAATACATTGAAGCGTTTTGAAATGTGAAGGCGCGGGACTTTAGATAGTAGAAGATCTCTAGGAAACTAAGTAGGGCGTCTATTCAAATCCACGCAGCTTAGTGATACTATAGGGAACGGAAAAGGAATCTCCCTATCGCTTCGCAAATGAACCTGTTATTCGAGACGTCAAAAGTGATCGCTAAGTGAATCAGTAAAGCCCCTCGTTTGACGCTTAAGTTAGATAGCTGACCTCACACAGTGCAATCGTAAACGTGTATGAGCGAGACGCACGGATGGATATTTTTTTTTTAAATTATATTGTACGAGTACTTAGGTAGTTCACTCTCTCGCAAAATGGGAGACTGTCCTATTTCCCTATGTAAGTATGGACTCGAATGAGAAGAATAGAGCTAGTCAAGGAAAGAGTTATGTATGTACCTGAGTATCAAAATCTTCAAGGCACGATACGATGTGCTCGAGCGCACCGAGTCGCACGATTGCTGCGGCTAATTCTTCGTTATGTCTGGTAATTATTACGTTTATCGTTTATGAGTTCATTAATACTTATAGATATATACTTAGGAAGTAATTTAACTTACTTTGCAACAGCTCGCATTAGATATAGAGCCGACCTTTTGTAATATACCTGGAGGCAAAAGTATCAAACGTGAAATGATATCGGTAGGTTCTTTCGGCACTATAGCATTAAGTAAGTACAAGACAATAATGATTGATTGTGAAGTTTCGGCTCACTGTGAATGCCACTTTGTTTTAGGGATCCACAACACAACCGGTACTTTACCGTACGAAAATGTACCTTATTATATGCGCCGCTTGACATAAAAGTGGTAAGTTTTGGACTGGCGACCTTGAAGAGAAAGGGTCGATCGAGATTCATTTTCGTACAGAAAAAGTATCAGTTGTCTTTGGGATCGCGATCCAAGTGGCATTTCAAATGAGCGCAACTTCACAATCATCGTTTAATCTAAACCATCTCACGTTGTATCTATTGAGGTTCTCGAGCGTGACGGTGACCATCCCGCCGTTGAGCAGCTGCCGCGCCACGCCCTCGTCGTGCTCGGCCAGCCGCGCCGCCGCCACCACCGCGCACTGCCGGACCGTGCTGCAAGTGTCGGACAGTAGCGGCCGGAGCAGCTCTGCAATACGACTTTGACGCCTCAGTGGGTTAATAATGGCCTTTTAACGGCCCATCACCGCGCACTGCCGGACCGTGCTGCACGTGTCGGATAGTAGCGGGCGGAGCAGCTCTGCAATACGACTTTGACGCCTCAGTGGGTTAATAATGGCCTTTTAACGGCCCATCACCGCGCACTGCCGGACCGTGCTGCAAGTGTCGGATAGTAGCGGGCGGAGCAGCTCTGCAATACGACTTTGACGCCTCAGTGGGTTAATAATGGCCTTTTAACGGCCCATCACCGCGCACTGCCGGACCGTGCTGCACGTGTCGGATAGTAGCGGGCGGAGCGGCTCTGCAATACGACTTTGACGCCTCAGTGGGTTAATAATGGCCTTTTAACGGCCCATCACCGCGCACTGCCGGACCGTGCTGCACGTGTCGGATAGTAGCGGGCGGAGCAGCTCTGCAATACGACTTTGACGCCTCAGTGAGTTATAATTTATAATGGCCTTTTAACGGCCCATCACCGCGCACTGCCGGACCGTGCTGCAAGTGTCGGACAGTAGCGGCCGGAGCAGCTCTGCAATACGACTTTGACGCCTCAGTGGGTTATAATGGCCTTTTAACGGCCCATCACCGCGCACTGTCGGACCGTGTTGCACGTGTCGGATAGTAAGTAGCGGGCGGAGAGCAACTCTACAATACGACTTTGACGCCTCAGTAGTTTATAATGGCCTTTTTACGCCCCAGAATCGCGCACTGTCGGACTATGCTGTAAGTGTCGGACAGTAGCGGCCGGAGCAGCTCTGCAATACGACTTGACGTAATAAGATATAATGGTATCCTTCCATGGGATGTCCTATAGGTACCTTACATTACCTACGTAAAAATATCCTATTGAGGTATACTGCACAGCACCATCTGCAGCTATATATGTGCTCGTTTGCCATCCAATGACATCGCTGAATAAATTTTAATGAAATTTGGTATTGGGGTAAAAACTGTGTTGATTTGAAAACGAACTCTTACCGAGCACACCGACACTTTCCAAACATTTAACGTTAGTAGATCTCGTCGCCAGCTCCGCCATAGTTTGCACGAACACAAGCCTGGCTTTTTGATAAGTTTCAAAAACTAGAAAGAACAATATTACTTATTGTTAAAGAAAGTTTATCGAAACAACAATATTCGCTGGCTGGCCGGTGGTATTAAATCAACATCACACATACATCTCGTAGAGATAAGCTATTAAATAGGGGAAATACGGACAAAATGACATATACGGACAAAATGACACCCCGGGCTTATTTCGAAATTGGCGGGCTGCAGTGCGGCGCCTGTCATCGCAACACGTGATGTCTTCCATGTTTACAATCCTGTGAGACCTCGAGCGCCATTGGCTCAGTTTTTCTGGTGTGATGAGTGAGAACGTGTTTCGAGGCCGCCAAAGTTTAATTTTTGAAGGGAGTTCATCTATGTTTTTGGTAAGTTTTATGCCATTATTTACGATTTTGTACATTGAAATCGATGAATTATAAGTGAACCTTGTAATTTTAATGAATTTTAAATCGATCATCAGTTATTTGAATTAAATATGATTTTTTTATGTTTCTTGTATACAGTTGGACAAAATGACATACCTATACTCAGGACAAAATGACATGTCATTTTGTCCTTACTACAGGTTCTGTTAACTAAAGTCTATTATTTATTCAGGTGACATGCCGCGAAACTAGGAAAGAAAAACTAATCGGCAGTCTTGGAGCCAAGAATCCATGGAAAAAAGCTATTGAAGTATGGAGGCAAAATAAAATGGGATGGGAGTTGGCCGCAATAACATATGGTTTTCCTGCTTTCAAAAACACGCAGAAACCACCAGAAAAGTCGATGCGGTAGCGGAAAACCACTTATGTCGAAGATAGCTTCAGAGCTATAGTAATGAAGATTTTACTGCCGAGACAGGGCACGACGATGACGACTGCCTGTGTATTTACTGTAACGACATTTTTTACCATTCTAAACTCTGGGAAATCTGCTTACGATGTATGACTTGTTCTCGTTGGGCTCAAGCTTCATGTGCTGATGTCCCAAAGAGGACCAAACAATTTATTTGTGAACCATGTTCTTAAACTTTAAGTATGTCATTATGTCCTTACCCTATATGTCATTTTGTCCATACTATTAGGTCCTTACATATGAAATTGGCGTTTGGCGAACTGGCAACTTTGATTCAAAATATGTGGCGTTCGGCTAGGAATTCCAAATTCAAATTTATTTCAAATTTAAGACCATGTATTTCTGTGTTCGAATTACGAAATTTATTTGTTATCGCGTCATTTGTTTTTCTTTCACATCGTTCTGTTCACAATATGGAGAACTTAAAATATCGCTATATTTACGAATATGAGTTTCACCTCGGCACTAGTGCTGCAGAAACGGCTCGTAGGATTAACAATGCGTATGGGGAAGCTACTGCAAAAGAAAATACGGTACGTTATTGGTTCCAACGTTTCCGTTCTGGAAATTTTGACCTACAGAACAAGCCTCGTGGACGGCCGGAGACACAAGTTGATAACGAAGAATTAAAAGCAATTGTGGAAGCAGATCCATCGCAAACCACGTCAGAGTTAGCGGCAGGCTTCGGTGTGAGTGATAAAACCATTTTGATTCACTTGAAACAAATTGGAAAAGTGAAAAAACTTGAAAAATGGGTACCGCATGAATTGAGCGACGCAAACAAAGAAACACGCGTCGAGTGTTGCGTTTCACTTCTCAACCGGCACAATAATGAAGGCATTTTGAATCGTATCGTTACTTGTGATGAAAAATGGATCTTGTACGACAACCGGAAACGTTCTTCACAATGGTTGAACCCAGGTGAACCAGCCAAATTCTGCCCGAAACGAAAGTTGACTCAGAAAAAGGTACTGGTAAGTGTCTGGTGGACTAGTGCCGGTGTCATCCATTACAGTTTCTTAAGATCTGGGCAAACAATCACGGCTGATGTGTATTGTCAACAATTGCAAACGATGATGGAAAAGCTAGCCATTAAACAACCCAGACTGGTCAATCGATCTAGCCCACTGCTGCTTCAGGACAACGCTCGACCACATACGGCACGTTTGACGGCCGCAAAACTACGGGAGCTGCGACTGGAATGTCTTCGACACCCACCATACTCCCCGGACCTTGCTCCAACTGATTACCATTTTTTTCGGAATTTGGACAACTTCATGCAAGGAAAAAAATTCAATTCTCACGAGGCTGTCCAAACGGCCTTCAAAGATTTTATTGATTCTCGCTCACACACTTTTTTTAGTAAAGGAATCAATGAACTACCTTCGAGATGGCAAAAGTGCATAGATAGCCATGGTACATACTTTGACTAAATAAAAAAATAGTTTCATAAAAAAAATCGTTTTCATTTCTGCCATATGAAACGCCAATTTCATATGTAAGGACCTAATATATGGACAAAATGGTTTTTCAGATACATTTGAATTAATAATAATTTAAAGGTTAACATGGTTCCTATTGAATTTAAGCTTTATGTAACTGATAGTTAATGAACCAAAGAACATTATAAAAAATTGAGAATGATTATAATTACGTTAAATAAAGAAATATAATTCAAAAACAAAATACCCTGTCATTTCGTACGTACTTCCCCTATATATATATATATATCCACGCTTGTACTAAGCTGTTGCTTGGGTATGTGATGTACCTATACGTTGTGGGTAAGTAGCTCTTACTTAAAATACCAGCAGTTTATAATACACACTTGGATTTTGAGGCAATATCAATTCACCTGTGTACTTATACTTCGTACGGACGTCACATAATAAGTACATTGAAGAATTCGTTCCATATAATTATGAATTTATGAATGAATTTTATGTTATTTATGCATTGGCGCTAGCGGAACAAATTACCTAGATACGCAAGTCGTTACGTAATGAGGTGCTCCCAGTTAGGTAGGTACAGCTATTATTACTCTACTAGATATTGTAGGAAACTCTGGGAATTAATGATAATGAATCTCATTGAAACTGGTAATTAATAAGTGTATCATAAAAACAGTTTAAAAACATTGTGCGTGGGACGCTTTTACCCAATTGTATATTTCTTGGACTGCTCATAGAATGGCTCATGATGATTGGGAATACGGTATAAATTCAAACAAATGATTTCTATCCGTCCCTGTTAAAATTTCTTCAATTTAATTTGGCTTGTAATAAATTCTTGTATGCTTTTAAAAATACTTTGAAGCAACTTTGAAGTTTGACAAGTGTCAATATGAATGCTCGTTATTAGTTTTGGTTTTAAGTGACATAATTAATGGTCAGTATTTGTATATTAAATCAATTAATCAATAGAGGTAGAGACCAAATGAATTTATTTATTTGACCGACCCTGGGGTTAAGAGGTCAAAATCTGAAGAAATCTAAAGAAAATCTAAAGAAATAATTAACTTATTCCAAACTATGTTGAATTCAAACTCATTATAATAAAGATAAGTGTTGAATTGGTCCTTATATAGTCCTCTCCATCATCATTTCGTCCGACGACGTCCACTGCTGGACATAGGCCTCCCCCAACTAGCCAATCTGGCATGTGCTACTTGCCGCATCCACCGTATTCCCGCGACCTTTACCAGAATGTCGCTCCATCTTTTGGGGACCTACCGACAGCTCATCTCCCGGTACGCGGATGCCATTCGAGAACGTTTAGTGCTCAGTTACAATTAGTTAAACCAAGTATGAGGACGACATACTTAATAACCAATCAAGCAGAAACATTCTTAATATACATGCCGCCAAATGCCAATAGCAGTGCTCGCACGTTGTGTTCCGGTAGAGGGTTAAGGCAGCCGGTGAAGTTTCTGGCACAGAGGCATTCCATCTTAGGCCTCAGAGTAGGCAACGCATTCGAGACCTTATGCTTTCTTTCATGGGCCGCAGTGACCACTTATTACCATCAGATGGGCTCGTTTGCATATGTACCAATGACAAAAAAAAACATTTATAAATTTATGTTTATACGTATAATTACCTATCTGCTACAAGCTACAATGCTAAATCATCTACGGATGTAGGTACTGAAGACCTACAACAAAAACGTTTAGACCGAAGCAGATAGCTCGAGACAATACAATACGCTTTAATTCAACTAAAGTGTCATGGTTTTCCCATTATTGAGCGGCGGCGCGGGCGCCGCGAAGGCCACGCGACGTCAGAGGCTACACTGCACACCGAACACGCGTTCATTGCGGCTGTCGAGTGTGCACTGCGCAGTGACAGTCAGTGCCTACCTGGCAGGGTTCACTAACACACGGTCGCGCCTGCCGCGTGCGCGACACAACCTCCAACATTACAATTTATAACATAAAAGTTAGCAGCATTGTTAGAATGAGCCTGATATCTCGCCGGTGATATCCGTGTAGTGTGAACCATGCCGTACATCATGGTGATGGGCAGCCTCAGCGCGCCGCATCTCTCCAAGGACGACGGGGCGACTGTGTACGGGCTGAAGAGCGACGAACGGGCGACGTTGGTTAGGGTAGGGTAAATGTTTGTTTAACGGATCACTACTTAATGAACAGCGGAAACTCCTGCCGGCCCGGAACGTAAACACCGCATTGGAGTGAATTGATCCGTGCAATTGGTCAATTTTAATTTGTTACTTAACGCTTATTCTAAAATTCCGAATAATATGTATATCCACATATCATTTCATATATTTATTTATATAATAAATATAATACATAGATACGCGTGTGTTTTCCTTGAGGATAACACAGAACCAAATCCAAAATTTAGAAAGGTTAACGCTCGTACCGTCTCGCTAATTTTCGAGTAAAGCGGACTGCTGATCCGATCATGATGAAGTTTTGCACCTCTCCTCCAAAAAACGCTATTTTCCAAAAAAAATAACATTAGCGTGAATGAAGACACGAGCAAAAACTAGTCCTTTACGATATGAATAAGCAAGTTTGTCAGTAAGTAAGCTTGTTCCTTCTTCATGCACTAACTACTGAACAGATCTAGATGAAACTTTTATACCGATTCCCAATCTTTATACGCTATCGATATTTCCGCTTCTAGTTACATATATTTGTATTTGGTAGCATCAAGATCTTACCTGTCATTCCAGGACTTGAACTCTTCATTCAACAACATGTCGGTGGCAGTTTCATCTGACCTGGAGCGCACGGTGCGCGTCACGCAGAAGGTAACCAAAATAAATAAAATACATAATTATAGCACGACACAACTTAGAAGGCGCGCGGCGAAGCACTTAAGCTGTTGACGCGGAGTCCATTATTGCTTAATCCGCGCGCCTTCTAACTTGGGTCGTGCTATACACCCCTCTGTTGAGCACTGGCCTTCTCTCATCATTAATCACTAGATGTCTGGGCCACGTCTGGGCTATAATAGTCTACTTACACGCGGGAGAGTAGCTGTTTAAAAAAATATATAATTAAATTATTTCTATTTCACATTACATATTCAGAAATTTTCTGAATACGGTTCGAATACGACGACGCACGATGTTTTCCTTCAACGGAAAAGTGATAAATAAAATAGACCACATAGATACAGTCGAGTTCATTAATATATGTACACTTATGGACCTTATTACGACAGGGGCAAAATGGTCCCGAAAAGAGAATCGATACTGAAACCAGACAGTCGTTCCCTTTTACAAATAATAATCTACACTCAAGTTCAGACTTGCGAGCCTGCATTTGAATTTATCGTGTGGATTTACCTATTGAGGAAACTGGCCACCTGACACACCTGAGCACATACACGTCAGATACAGAGAAGGCCTAATTTATTTTTGTTTTCAAGAAAGCAACGCGATAGCTCCACCCGCTAGGCTATCAGCCAGTTATAAATAAATGATTACTTTTTTTTAGCAGCCCAATTTCAGGCACTTATTATTTCCAAGGGCCTGACGCTGGTGGTGGTGAACCGGCTGCACGCCGTCCTGGGCTACGACGTGGTGTCCCACTCGATGGCGATGACCAACGCCAACCGCGAGCTGGTCTCCTTCACCATGTACAAGAAGTCCAGCCACAAGCCGCATTCCCACGGAAACGTGGTCACCCTGTGATGCGCTACACAGCTGTCTATGTATAATAGTAGTTTATGTAACTGATACATAATAAAGGTCCTTAAAACACGAGTGGGGTTTCATGAAACGAGCCGTGAGGCGAGTTTCATAATAATATCGTACGAGTGTTTTAAGGCCTAATTATGTACACAACTTTATCTACACTAATTTTATAAATCCTCTAAGATGCTTCAAATCGGTCCATAATGGTGGCAATTTGAAAACGTCAGTGTCTCACGATCGATTTTCAAAAATCATACACTAAATAGAGCCGACATTTGAATTTGTAACAAACTTTCGTTCAGTCTGACTGAAGAATATAGGCCATTGCTGTTGGAAGATGTTTGAAATTTGAACGTCATTACAGCGCTCAATTAATTGGCTCTGACAGAACTCGCTGTCATAACGGATGTCATTACTACCGATTTTCGAACGCATCATAGAGGATTTATGATATGAGTGTAGATAAATCAATATAGCGCGCGCGGATTAAACAATAATAGTCTGCATTCACGGCGTAAGTGCTTCAATGCCACGCGTCATATTAATGAGGGCTCACTAGTTGGAGCCACTGTCTGACTGGAGGTGTTGGTTGTCAACGTCAAAGGTTGTCATTTCATACAATACTAGCTTTTCCCCGCAACTTCGTATGCGCAGAAATATTAAAATATATATAAAAAATAATATATTAAAATGAAAAATCCCGTTTTTTCCCGTTCCCGTGGGAATTTCGGGAAATCCTTTCTTAGCGGATGCCTACGTCATAACATCTACCTGCATGCCAAATTTCAGCCCGATCCGTCCAGTGGTTTGGGCTGTGCGTTGATAGATCACTATGTCAGTCACCTTTGAGTTTTATATATTTAGATTATAGTGTCAATGTCACTGTACACGGCGACCTTTGGCGGTGTTGCCAATTTAGCGAGTATAATGGCACATAATGTGGTAAATTGGCAACACTGCACCTCATAGGACTCGTAGCGCCTCTAGCGGCGAATTCATTTACCGTCCCTCATTGTGTCACGCTATGCGTCTGGACGCCACAACGCATATAGCGTGCGGCGAAGCACTTAAGACATTGACAGACTCTTTTATTGCTTAAGTCCTGGTATGTTTTGTGCCGAATCCGTCCCCAAAATTCTACACTATTTTTGTAATTTAATACTTCTAAGCGAACGCACCTTATTTTTTACAAACGGCATACAAAGACTACGCGCCATATTACTGTGTCATGCTGTACGCTAATTTACAATTCGTTTTGACCAATGAGCTCAACCAGGAAAATCTAGATGGCGCCAGTATTTTTTTGGTTTTTCTAAACAAATGCATTTGTATAGCACGCGCATTTGGCGCGTGGATTCAGATTTCAGACACTGCGTAAACGACGTATGTGCTTCGCCATGCGCCTTATTAATTGTTATGTCGTGCTGTATTTTTAAATCTTATAAATAACCTCATTGAGAAAAGGAACAAGTACTATAGCGTGGATAAATGCTTAATGTTCAGTCGCCAACAATCTGCACCGATGTGTGGGCATCATTAGATTAATTTTAATATCATTTTATATGTATGTTACTTAATTATTGTTAATTGATCGAATATTATTGAAATAAAATATTTCAACTCATAAATAAACTTGTATATATTTCTTCCTGTTCTCGTAACAAAACAAATAATTAGAACATTAAAAAGCTATGTCAGTCTTAACAATAGTAACTTAATAAAGCGTCCTGTAATAGCGAATTAAATTGGAATGAATATAAAAGTAGAAAATCGTATTGATTGCGTTATTGCACACATTTGGTACCTAATACATATGTATCCTTGCAATTAAAGCTTGATCAGGAATTCAGCAGAACTTTGAATCAGAGCGCTAGTTCTACATGTCCTATCCCACAACAGCCTATTTACACCCCACTGCTGGGCTAAGACCTCCTCTCTTCACGAGAGGATTTGGGCTATCTATAATATAATCCTCACGTGGGCCCAGTACGGGCGGATTGGGGACTTCACACACATCCTTGAATTACTTCGCAGACGCGTGCAGGTTGCCTCACGATGTTTTCCTTCACTGAAAAGCTTGAGAGGTAAATTGAAATTGAATATCGCACATATGTAAACTCAGAGGTGCGAGCCGGATTCGAACCTGCGAACCCCTGCATGCGTGGCGGAGGTCAAATCACTAGGCCACCACGGTAAATTCCAAAGTGTGTGTGTGCGAGATGGCAAATATAAACCGACTAATTTCAGAAGGTGTTCTATTTCATACGGAGCCGTAAACAAGACTGCCTACCTACTCAATAAATGCATTGGGTAATGTTTGTTTTTTTTAGTGCATTGTTGCCAGCTGGATATTATACTTTCCTATTTAAGCCTCAAGGCGAGGTCTGCCGAATTTCTGGTCAAGCTTTACCAATAATTTGATATAAAATCCTTGCACTGGTTCTTACACGTCACAAGTCAACGGCCAACACGTCAGCTGCTCCGTTTGGACATTTTCTGTCTCTCTTCGGCGAGTTTCTTTAGAGTTGCCGCATACTGTCTTTGGACGTCCATGAGCCGAGAATATTCCGTGTGCAGGGCCATTTTCTGCTCCTTCTCATTCCTGAACTTAAGTTCTACCTTCTTAACTGTCTGGTTCACCCACTCCACTATAGACTCAAATTGTGTCATAAACTCTTCTCGCTTTCTGACTGATGACATGGCCCTGAAATTAAATTAAAATGTATCTCTTGCGTTAAATATTCTGTTGAATCTATTGTTTTTTGAAAAGTTTGATAAATTTATCGTTTATTGAAAAGTTTGCCATCATGATCATGTCAGACGAAAGACGTCCACTGCTGGACATAGGCATCCTAAAAATGTTTGTCAACACCCTGGTATTTGGTGTTACTTTCTATCTGTTACAATGCACCTACTCATATCCATTTCTGTTTGGTCTTATGGTTAACTGGTAGAGAATGCTTTCAGGCATAAGTCCGCCAATCGTATACGTTTTGCATATGCAATGAAGTTTAAATAAATAAATCCTCTATCTGTTACTCTTGCAAGACGCATTTTCGTGAAAGTCAACATGGAGTTAGAAAAAGTAAACAAAGGAAGGATATAGATAGGCTGCTTTCCAAGGACAAAAAGGCTCCAAAACAGTTCTATTCCGAAACACGGTCCGTCATGACAGTTTTCTAGCTGATGAAAAAAAAATAGTGTTTCACTCGGCAGCAAAGTTATTACGCGACTCGTGCATTAATTGTAGGATTCGCTACGCTCAGCTTGCAATACATGTACTCAAATAGCGATTCTGCAGCCTTGTGTAACAAATAGCCGCTGGGCCACGACTTTGCGCGATAGCGGCAGCGGTGAGCGTATTACGGACACATTGCGCGATCGTATGGCCGTGGTTGCCTAATGGTTCGACCTACCTACGGCTCGCACCCCTAAGTTTACTTATGTGCAAATTGAATTCACCACTGAGCTTTTCGGTGAAGGAAAACATCGTGAGGAAACCTGCACGCATCTGCGAAGTAATTCAAAGATGTGTGTGAAGTTCCCAATCCGCACTGGGCCCGCGTGGGGACTGTAGCCCAAGCCCTCTCGTGACGAGAGGAGGCCTGTGCCCAGCAGTGGGACGCAAATAGGCTGTAGTAGTAGTGCGCGATCGTGACGCCCGCCGCGCATCGGTTAGCAACAGTCGTGCGCAATGACACTAAAACGCCCGCCGCTGCCGTGGCCGAGCCGTAACTATTGTCTTGCAAATTCAAAATAAATAAAGTCTGTAGAAAAGTCGCGTCTGTAACTTGAAAATTATAGAATGATCAACAAATAGGCTATTTTATCCCGGAAAAACGAGTAGTTCCCGCGGAAGCACTGTTACCGAATTCCACGCGGACGAAGTCGCGGGCAGACGGAAGGTAGTAAATAATATCAAGTTAAAATTATTACTTACTCTTCATAATTATCCAATATTGAATTCAATAAACTTAACTCCTTTGAGGTATAAAGTTTCACTTCAAAAAGCGTATTATAGAAAATGTAATACTGTTTCGTTTCCTTGTGTTTGGACGCAACTGAAACAAATATCCAAATAAATATGAACCAAAAAACTAAAAGGGTACAGGTTTACACAACTTAGAAGGCGCGTGGATTAAGCAAAAATGGACTCTGCCTCAACGGCTTAAGTGCTTCACCGCACGCCTTCTAAGTTGTGTGCTGTAAAGAGAATGACTGTTATATAGATCTTCTACTATCTAAAGTCCCGCGCCTGCACATTTCAAAACGCTTCAATGTATTTAAATAGCACCACCAACACTCTCAACACATGTGTGCGTGCTGAGACAGCCATCAACTATGCGTTGAGAGTGTTGGTAGTGCTTTTTAAATAACAATAAAAAAATTGAAGCGTTTTGAAATGTGAAGGCGCGGAACTTTAGATAGTAGAAGATCTCTACAAAATTAGAGTTTATTACCTTGATTATACAACTCAATAAATCTCTTTTCGTACTGGAGTAGCTCTGCTGTGCCCGGTACCTCATCAATAGCTACTGTGTACCTCAAAATTTCGCGATTCAACTTGGCGAGTTCCAGTCTCAAATTGGTTATGAAAGCTTTTATCTTTTCCTCTCTTTGCTGGAATTCTTTTAATTCCGCTGGGTTTAGTGGTTGCTCTTCTATTTTATTTGCAGGATCTTGCACAGCACTGTAGGCAATTAGGAAAAATAGATATTAATAACCTAAGATAGTTGTATGCATATGGTGCATGATTGACATGTAACTTTTAAAGGACTTACTTAATATATATAGATAAGTAAGTAAGTTAATTTTGGCTGGTATGGATTTAAATGTTGTATTGTAATGTTGTATAAGTTGTATTGTTGTATGTTTGTTTTAATAAAATATTATTTTTAAATTGTATTAATACTTTAAATTTTTTACAACTGCTTCTACAGACATTCTTGAGGCTTTCTTTCCATTCCCCATAAACTATGAAAATTATTTCAAGGGACCACAGGCAAGTGGCAAAGATTGAATCAAAAAATAACCACCCATAATCTGTCAAATCATGTTCTGTCTTATTTCTAGTAATCAATGTGTTGTTGTGGGTTGTGGGATACCTAAGATGCATTTTCCCTGTGATAAAATAAAAGCAGTATTACCTTAATTCCTCTTGCAATTTTTTATGTTCTTTCTGTCTATGCTGAATTACTTGCAGAAGCTCATTTCTTTCCCGTGCTAGTTCTTTTAGAGTCTTGTAGAACTTCTTGACATCTTTGTCACTAAAAATAATAGACAGACATCATTATTTCTGTTTATCATGTATTGAAACACAAAATAAAATACAGTAAAATAATTGGTCATCCAATATATTACACATGTTTTTTTTCCTTGTCATCGGTGTTTATTTACTAGTAGATCCAATTAAGCTGCAAATCTCAGAGCCAACATTTTTTTAAGTCCGAAATATTTCATTGGAATATTACCTGCTGCTATCTGAATTCATCATCTTATATGTGATTTTCTTCAATTTATCTGCTATATTAGCATACTGTTGCTTTGCATTTTCCATTTTACTTTCATGTTCCTTCTTTGCTTCCTCTACGTCCTTCTCCATGATGTCAACTGTTCTAGTCAGTTTATCCAGTTCTTCAGTATATTTGAGTTTCTCACTATCTTCAAGTTCCTTTGACAACTCTCCAGTTAGTTCTGAATGTAGAACTGCATAGTGAATTTTAGTATCAGCTGCATCTATATTATTTTCTTGATCCTTAGTGTACCTGTCAGTCTAAAATTTATATGTACTGTCAGTAGATGTAGGATACCATGTTAAAATAATGAATTTAATTATATTAATAAATATCATTATTCTTACCTCAGTGGTAATTGCAGACGGGTCAGCCAAAGTTTTTTCATAATCATACTGAAAAAAAAAAAATTACATGGAGGACAAAATATGGCAACCCCTCAATGTTAATTAGACTCTTACCAAGAAATCTAGTCCCTCATCCTTATTCCTCTCATCGTGTTCTGTGGAGACATGGAGCAGCATCCTCTGATCATACTCGGAGAGAGTGGCATTCACTTGCTCAAGCTCATTCCCTGGCAGTCCACCTATCCTTTTCCGTACTCTACACGGTTTATATAAATTCTGAAACATCAAAAGCACTGGTGTTGTTTTCTTAAAATATTGGATTTTTGTTCCACAAATGAATCTGAAATAATACATAAATTACCTGTAAAACAGACAAATTCTTCAACAGTTTTTCTTTTTGTTCAAAATGTGCTCTATCCGATTCAAAGATATGGTCTTTATCATACTGCAGGACAGCAAACTTGCGTAGCTCATCTTCCTTGGCCTCGCGGAATTCGCTCGAGTATTTGATCAGCCAATGTATCAAAGGATAGATATTGATGAAGTCCAGCCCTTGGATTTGATGAGGTTCTATTGTATAAGGGCATTTCATAGAAGGTAGGACTTTGACTATTTTTTCTGTTAAAGCACTGTCAACAGAAAATTAATTGATTTGTAATAAAAATAATAACTAATTGCTGTTAAACAGCATCTTTAAATGGGAATTTATAGCGAAACCTGAAACAGCCAAGGAAACTTACTTACATTTTCTTTCCAATAGTGAGATTTTCTTCGAAGAGTAGGCTAACATCCACATCAATGTCACACAGCTCTATGCACCAAGACAGACCGCCGACGATCTTGTCGAAGGCCGATAAGCCGTGCAGTTGCGCGCGGTAATACCCTGCCGCCACCAGGGCGTCCGATATTTCGTGCCACTTCACTAGTTGCTCAGCATCTTCGCGAACTTCCACCTGAAATGAATATCAATCAAATTGATGTTTTTGTATCTCTACGAACCAGCTGAATTTGAACCGCCCACTTCGTTTACTTACCTCTTTACCTTCGTGGTCCACCCCACTGTAAATATTCATCAAAGGTTTACTTCGAGTAAAAATATTTTTCTGTTTGGCTGCCATGTTTTAAAGAAGTTAGTGCTTTGTTTTAATTAAATCCTGGTGTAAAATTATTAACTCTATAGCGAAACAGCATTTACAATTACTTAAAATTAAATTTACTCTGTCAACGAGTCGGACCGGTTCCCATTTTTTGACAGATTTTTTCTGTAAAATCGAACATATTTGACGTGCCGGTTAAGGCCGGTTGCTGTTAAATGAATGTCGATTTTCACATTATCCGAAAACAACTTAATTTGTTCCATTTATCAAAATAATTTTACTTGTTTTTTTAACACACATTTCACGTTTAACTCCTTTTTTATACTTGCTTTGTTAAATTTGAACATTTGAAGTAATCCATAACCTAGGGCCCTTTGATTCAAGCACATTTGACGGACTCATGGTCGTTAAAGATGGCCGCCCAGCTGTCATTGCATACAGAAACGTCATTTTATCCCATAAGAAAATATTTAATGAGCGCTGCTTTGTTAACGGACAGTTTGAATCAACCGGCTATAGTGTTCCGTTGCACGCAGACTAAACCAAATATTGAATATGAACTTGTTCATATGTCAATTGTAAGGAGATTATAATTATACTCTTTGTCATTTATTTCCAAAGTAACACCATTTCCGGCCGTCCCTGAATATATTTTTATTTTTCCCTCTTTCTTCGTCAGAATACTATTTTGATAAAACTCCTCGCTATAAGTTCAATATAAACGAAATAAGTTTAAAATATTTGGACCACTTATTATTATTACTTCAACAATTAAGATTCAGCATGAGCAAATTACCGTGCATTTTCCGTTGTAAGTATCAAAAGCTACCAGAACGCCTAAAAACCCCGTAAACATAGTACATTTCTAGTAGAAGACAATTTGCCTTATTTCAGAAATCGTTGCCACAATACTGGTCGCAAAAATCCATAAGCTTCCAATTTACCATCACATCATGGGTGATCAGGTAGACGTTGTAGACTTTGTGTCTAATTTATTAGACTCTGGGAAATATAAAGAAGCCCTCAGTGTTCACAATGATGAAAAATATGTGACCAGTTTTAAGGAAAATTGCTGGGATCTGATATCAGTTGTTGTGTCCAAGATACAAGATGACTCAATGATAATAAAGCCGTCCTTGTACAGCACTTGTGAGGAGCTTCTAACTATCATTGTTCAGAAAGCATCACCTGAAGAAGCTCTTTTGGAGTTCATTGAACAGGTAGAGGTAGCTAAGAATGATGCACAATTTGGAATAGTTTTAACACCATTGCAGCAACTTTTAAAGAAGCTGACAGCCAAGAGAGGGCGGTCCCTGGAATGGGTCTTGAATTCCATCAGCACATACATTGAAAGTATACCCACTCCTGAATTCCAATTGGAAGGTAAAGAACGCCTGCTAACTGAATGTGATTCCAATATCAGAAGGATAATTAAAGTTTACTCTTTAGTAACAGCCTTTTATGGACCATTTGTAGAAGAGTTGAAAGGCCCTGACTGTAATGTAAGAACTAAACAAATAATTGTTGCATTTCTAATTAGCCTACTAGGCAAACCTTTGATTTGTTTAGATTTGGATATTGACAATAATGAAAAAAGTGAAGCTCGGTTATGTTGCAGTACTATTGTTCGTGACATTTGTTATTTAGAGAAAAATGTGCTAAAATTTCTTGAGCATGTAGAATTCTGTAGTGTAGATGATAAAAAGTCTAAAATTAAAAGGTCAGATAGTGATGAAGAGAAATCTCCTTATGATCATAAAGAGAAACTTAATATGCTAACCCTCTCAGCTTTATACTATGTTGTATTATCAAATGAATTTGTTCTACCTGAAACGGCCATCCCACTTGTGTATTCTACAGAATATATAATACACACTGGAATGATTTGTGTAATACACTTGTTAAGTTGCCCAGAATATGGTCCAGAATCCAAAGGCTTGACACTCTGTGAGGCCCTTTTGAAGCGCTTATCACAAAATGCATCTCATACATTATTGTCAGCATCTATACATTTTGATTTGTGCAAAACATTGATGAATATAGCCATATATTCAACATTTGCCAGTTTTCGCAAAAGAGCAGTGACTGCAATTAAGCACCACGTCAATAGTTTTGAGTTTAGCGGAAGGTGCCTACTAATTAAATATCTCATCGGAAGTGCTAATCATTCAGGAATGATTGGGTACGCTATAACATTGTATAAAAATTCAGTAAATGAAGCACTAAACTGCCCATCATTACCTGAATGCTTTACGGGCTCACGGCTGTTAGCTATGGTGAAGAAATTCTGTCATCTCCCTCATGGGGCAGAATCTGATTTGATGGAGCTAAGTGATCAAATCATTTCAACATTGAATTTCCTCCGATATCTGGTTATACGCGATGCAGGATTAAATGCTACTGGGATCAAAGACTACTACTCATACATTGAATCTGAGTACCTAAATAACTTGAGAACTGCTTTGAAAATGTCTAAAGCCCATTATGAATTAAAATTAAAAGATATTAACGAGGGAAAATCCGAATCTGAAGGCATGAACATATCTGTCAATGTTGGTGGGAATATGCTAGACAGCATACCATCAGAAAACCAAAAGGAAATAATACAATCTGCATTAAATTGTTTTCACTTGATGGAAGGACTTGTAGCACGCTTGTCAGAGTGCCTCAGTTTGAACTAAGATAATAAAGAATGCAACTAACTGAATTGTAACTAAAACCAACTTAATAAAACATGATAACAGATTTTTTTCTTATTTTTCTAATTTCAACCTTCCCAATAATATTTAATATAGTTATTCTATGCTTCTTTTGTAATGTAGGTAATTCCAATTATTCCAAATTAAATTGCAATTAATTTTGTTAACAGCCATAAGGAATGGTCGTAGGTTTATATCACCACTTGCATCACTGCCTATGCAAAACACACATAGGCAAATCAGACAATACAGTCAGCTAAACACAGGAGATAATGTTAAAATACCAGCTACAATCACTACTGAACATGAAGAAAAGCAATATGAAGAGAATGTTAAAAATCGCATATTGGACCGAGCATTGGAGTTTGTTGCCAAGAGTGGGTGGTCGATTGAATCACTCAGTGCTGGTGCAGAAGCAGCTGGTTACCCTGGTATTACCCACGGTCTGTTTCCAAATGGAGGCGGTGACCTTGTACACTATTTCAATGTTAAATGTAATGAAAAATTGGTGGAAGAAATGAAAACTGTAAGTGACCTTAACCATTATTTATAAATGATTGCTAAATATAACAAATTATCATAACAATCCCTTATCAAATTACAGTGGCCCAAAGACAATGCAGAAAGACAGTCGAAAGTTCCAGCTAAGTTTATTGAAAATGCAATCATGACAAGACTCCTTATGATAGAACCTTACAAGTGAGTTGTTTGTTTATTTATTTCATCATCATCATCATCATCATCATCATCATCATCATCATGTCAGCCAACAAGATGGAGCGACGAGCTCGTAAAGATCGCGGAAATCCGGTGGAATCAAGTACATAGCACAAGACCGGTCTTATTGGCGAGCCTTGGGGGATTATCAGTTTGATTCAATAAAATTACTATTGAACATTGAACAATTGTCTTCATAATTTAGTTTTGAAATGAATATCTTATTGGGTAACTTTTTTCGTTTTATCAAATTTCAGGAGTACATGGCCAAAAGCGATGGCTATTCAGACCTTTCCCAAAAATGTTTCCAATAGCTTAGCCACTCAGCTATCTCTGGTTGATGATATTTGCTATCATTCAGGAGACCGAAGTGTGGACGTGAGTACAATAACCTAAAGTTCTACCAGGTCTGTGTGTCTGTCTGTGCATGTTGATCGAAAGAAATGCTTATAATAGAATCCATACTAATATTATAAATGCGAGGTAACTACCTCTTCACGCTTCAACCGCTGGACCGATTTGGATGAAACTTGGTATGGTGATAGTTAAAGTCCCTAGAAGGGACATAGGCTACTTTTTATCCCGGAAAAACGCATAGTTACCTTGAACCCCGCGGGAACGCCAAAAACCGAATTCCACGCGGGCGAAGTAGCGGGCAGAAGCTAGTCTGTTAGGTATATAACAAACTAGCCCGCCCCAGCAACACACGTGTAGTAAATTAACTAGTTCAACAAATTATACACCACACAACCTTCCTCATGAATCCTCTCTATGAGTGAAAAGTTGAAAACCGCATGATTAGCGGTTCAGAGTTTATCGCGAACAGACAGACGCGGTGGAGATCTTTATAATGTGTAAGTAATGAATGATATAAATGCAAAAACTCCCTCTCTTCAACCTACGCGACAATTCAGGCGTGCTGAGTTGTAGGCAAATAAGTACTTGTAATTAATTTAAAGCCTTGTAATAAAGTGCACGAAATATTTATTTTAATTCATTTGCATCCCAATTCCCAGTACCACCACCAGAACAGCCTATTTACGTCCTACTGCTGGGCTCAGGCCTCCTGTCATCACGAGAGGGTTTGGGCTAATGGTATTCACGCGGGCTCAGTGCGGATTGGGGACTCCACACACACATCGTTGAGTCACTTCGTAGCCTCAGAGGTGCGAGCCGGTTTCGAACCCCAGACATACCGGCTGCCACGGCTTTAATTGAATTTATTTTGGATAGACGCAGGTTTAAGCCGTGGTGGCACAGTGGTTTGACCTACCGCCTCTCATGCAGAGGGCCGGCTGGCACCTCTGAAATTATTTATGTGCGAAACCTGCACGCATCTGCGAAGTAATTCAAGGATGTGTGTCAAGTCCCCAATCCGCACTGGGCCCGCGTGGGGACTATAGCCCAACCCTCTCGTGATGAGAGGAGGCCTGTGCCCAGCAGTGGGCCGTAAATAGGCCGTTGTAGTAGACGCAGGTTACATATAAATTGTAGTAAATCATAATTCATCATCATCATATCCAGACTTACTATAAAGGATCTCCCGCCACACAGTCCCGCACCTTACCATCCGATCCATCCATCCCAAATGGATTCCCGCGACATTTGATGACTCGTTCCACTTATTAGTGGCCTACCAAAGTATCGTAATTGGAATGTCGTTTTTTATTTTCAGTTTAATTGGTATATTCGCCGTGTGGGGTTAGCTGGCATCTACAAGGCGTCAGAATTATTTTATCTGACTGACAGCAGTCAGGGCAACAGTGCCACGAGGAGCTTCATAACATCCCGCATCAGAGACGCCGAACTGCTGCAGACAGCTCTCAGCCTGAACCCAATTGCTGCAACGCCACAAACTTTGAGTGCCGCTTTTGTAACAGTGAGTAAATCATTTTTAAATTTCAAATAACAAATTTAAACATTTGTGACAGTTAATTTCCAGTTCCAGGACCTAAAAAAAAATCAATTTAATATTTTTTTAAGGTTCAAAGTTCAGTAACTTGAAAATTAATTTCCTGTGACAACTCAAGAACCGTACAAAGTTAGTTGATATCAATTGTTTTTATTTTTTCAGGCTAAAAACATTTTGGGAGTGAATCCACTTCCACAGACGAAATAAGTGGAAGGGATATTTTATGGCTGAACTTAAGGACATTTTAGTTTTCCATAGAAGATAATGCAATGTTTATTAGGACTGCAGTACTGTTAGTTTGGTTTAGTTGAGCATATTTATTCCTTCTAATGATGTTGTTTCATTTTCAATGTCAACTTTTTAATTTTCAAACTTTTCCATTACAGACATTAATTAAAATCAAATCAATAAGTCTCATATAAAAATTATAAACATTTCTATATTCTTTGATATATGTAGTTCACAATATGAGTAAGCTTACAATATTGTTACATAGTATATTTGAAGGCACAAATGATTGCTTTAAACCATCTTTAAACAATTTAAGAGGGCACTATGTAATCACTGCCCTCAGACACATAAGATATCAAGTTTGGAGGCAATGGTAATTTGTTCCTTATGTTGGCAGAGACAGTCTGCCTTATCACAAATCTGCAGATCATTTGGAGCGAGTCAAGTCTTGCAAATCTAAAACAAACATAATTTCATTAATAGTATATGAAATACTAGCTGACCCCGCGGACTTCGTACCGCCTTGGAAATTATTTATGGGTATGAAAAATAGCTTACGTCCTATTCTCAGACCGGTCAAGCCGTTTCGGAGGAGTTTGGTTACAAACACTGTGACACGAGAATTTTATATATTAGACTAGCTTCTGCCCGCGGCTTTGGAAATGGAATTCGGTTATCGCGTTCCCTCTGGAACAACGCATTTATCCAGGATAAAAAGTAGGGACAGATCCCTTCTCAGGACTCCAACAATCTTGGTTGTTGCCAAATTTGGTTGAAGCGTGAACAGGTAACAGACAGAATTACTTTCGCATTTTTAATATTGACATGGATATTTCATTAACTATTTACTACTAGTTCTAATTTGATGTTTAAGTATTTTTTGTTTCATTCATGATTTTCTTTTCAATAAATGATTAATGTAAGATTGTCATTAACAATAAAATCATTAATAATATAGTAAGAATTTAAATATTACCTATTCAAAGGTCTGGCTAATTTGACTGGCATTTCGAAGAGATTCGATTTCACGGTAACAGCTGAACAATGCTCTGATATCCTATTTGCTGGTACAAATGTTTCATTGTTCAATGAAAACAGTCCATTGGCATGTCGCAATCGAGCATGTAGAGTCCGTCCCACACAACGGAAGGAAACACACAAAATATGGCGAGAGTCATATGAATCCCTCACAAGGAATACGTTGTCATGCTGGCCAGCCAACAGCTCTTCAGCCTCATTTGATGATATTCCACCCCAATACCAGCCATGCCTGCAATGAAGAAAATAATTAACTAACTAAATATGTACCTTGGCAATTTAATTGAGCAAATGGCTAAAATGGGTTTCACACCCACAAACCCCTATATTGCAAATGATATCCAAATTAGAGATGCGCAAAACATATCACTGAAGTGAAAAGAGCGATACATATCTTTATGTCACCGGGATGTTTCACTCTTTTCGCTCATTTCGCTCATCTCGCTCAGTGTATCTATAAACTCCTACAACTCTTAATACCGACATCTGTAGGGATAATCATGTCAATCAATCAACTATATCACACACACAGGTAAAACTGAGCGAATTGAGCGACTCACACAATGAATTCTTAACATGAGTGAGTATGCATGAGACAGATTTATACGTTCGATTCGTAAGTGTGAAGAGTGCTCTCACGTGTCTGTTCGGCTCAGAACGGGATGGACTGAAATGTCAACTGATATAGTGAGTTGTTTAATTCTTCAGTGAGCGAGTGATATAAATGTAAAGATATGGTTCATTTGAATCTCTCATTCCTGATCTACACACCTCTAATCCAAATTGTAAGAGGCGTTTCTGATATTGTTTAAATAAATATATTATACAAGATAAGCATGTTAAAGTATAGGATAAAGCGAAAACTGTTATTTTATGCTTACTTAGAGAGTTGACAGTAGATGGCACAGGTCTCCAGTGACGCATGTTGGTGGTGTCCTCTAAGAACGGAGTGGCCATCTGAATGTTGACATTTTGTGACTTGGCTATTGTATTCAGTAACTTTAGTGTTGTCACTGGCCATGCTACCAGCAGGTCGTTTCTCTAGCGATGTAGAGGTATCACTCCATTTGTTCTTACTTAGATGACATATATGGTCTTCGACGTTGTTTTTATTTCCAAAATATCTTTGCAACGTACGGACACTACCAGAAATGAACAGTTTGTTTTTCCAAAACTTTACAAACTTGCTCGGGTTCATTTGAGGCTTCCGTTCTGGTAGAAAAACGCAGTGAACTACTTCAGCATTATTAAAATCTCTCTTGTTATCGATAGTCCGTTGTAAATGTTTGCACTCCATCGGTTTTAACCATTTACGAAGGCATCCCGTCGCAAGCCACTTGCGACGATTGCAATGAGTACAGCGTTCATAGTTTTTGTTCATTTGTACCGTAAGGTCGTTATACTGATGGAGATAATTTAATGTATTGTCTTTATAACAAAATATATAGTATTAAATTCGCTCTGAAACAAAACCAGAATTGTATTTATTTGTTTTACATACTACAGACGAGACGAACATTTTTTGTTAACATTTGACATCTATATGACAGATCAGATTGCAAAAAAATGACACTGTCTATGGCATGGTCCATGGAGGTAATAGGTACATAAGTACATCCGGAGCGAGTAAATGGTGCGATGGTGCGTTTACATTGAACGGCGTTCAAAACGACATTCACAGGCACAGGCGTGTAAACAGGCTGATTTTGAACGCGCTCTTGAACGTGAACGCCGTCGATCGGTCGGCTGGCGGTTTTTCGGCAAAGATCAAAGGTGAATTTGATCGTGCTCGGGTACTTATCTGTTTACGGACGATGACGACTTGCTGAATAAAATTAATTTAACAATGCCAATTTGCCAATTTATCGGAATGGTCAAATGTCCAAAATTTTACATTTCCTGGTGTTCTTATCACAGCCTAGCTGCTCTGAACGTCCACGGTTCGTGGATCTTAATTTTCCTACCTAACCTAAATACGAAACTTACAGACTAAGTTTACCTCAAGTCCATCGTTTTTCGCGCTGCTGCCAAACCCCTAAGCTAGCTACCTATCTGGGTACCCATCTAGAAGCTCGCCTAGGACACTATCCTCACTCCAAGGTGTTGAGAACAGCTTCGCCGCACCAAACAAGCGCACCAAGTCGCACTCCCGACAATGTTATGATATTACATACAAAACACAACTCAACTGGTGACAAATCTCGCAGACCAAAACATACGCACTTCGCGTTGCCGCGGTATATATCTATCCAATTCAAAGGTTCAATTTTTAACACACGCCGCGATTCCAACAATTAAAAGACAAGTTCGGTTTTCAAGTGACAGTTCATGACAGACAAGAAACGTTTCGCTCCGATCGGGTGCGTTCCGAATTACGATGGGCTCGAACAATCACCCGCCTCGGACAGGCCTTTAAGCCGGTCCGCTAAACTAGAGGAAGTCGCGATAGAGTTGCTACCGCTCGCTTGAGAACCGAATCCCCAACCATGACCTCAGCAAAGCGAGGGGTCCCGTCCTTACCGGGAAACAAGTTAACAATGCGCCCCCGGCGCCAACGCAGTGGCGGTAGGTTAGCATCCTTAACTAACACGAGGTCTCCAACAGTGGGGGGATTGGTTTTGTCAGTCCACTTGAGGCGCTGCTGCAAAACATGCAGGTATTCTAATGACCATCTGGCCCAAAAGTTCTGACCCATCTGTTGCAGCATCTGATAGCGCGACAAACGATTGTAGGCTACTTCCCTGAGGGGGTGTTCTGGCAATGCTACAAGTGGTTGACCAATCAAGAAATGGCCTGGAGTCAACGCTTCCAGGTCATTTGGGTCGGAGCTGAGCGGACACAACGGACGGGAATTGAGGATCGCCTCAATTCTACAAAACAACGTCGCGAGCTCCTCATATGTCAAAATAGTTTGACCAATTACTCTATACATATGAGCCTTGGCTTGTTTAACAAGGGCCTCGAAAATTCCACCCCAGTGGGGGCATCCGGGAGGGTCAAATTTCCACGTGATACCCCGACGGGAGAGGGCCGTGCCAATACAAGTATCATTCTCCCGCAAAAACTTAACTACATCTTGCAAGTAACGGTCGGCACCCTTATAATTGGTTCCACAATCCGACCGGATCAGAGACGGACATCCCCTTCGGGATACAAATCTATCCAAAGCCGCAATAAAGGCCTCCGTCGAAAGATCAGCAACTACTTCAAGATGAGCAGCCTTGGTTGACAGACAGACGAAAACGCACAAGTACGCTTTCACAGCCTTCGCATTCCGAAGTCGCGACGTTTTGACCCAAAATGGTCCCGCAAAGTCTGTCCCTACCCTCAAAAAAGCTCTAGCCTCAGTGACCCTGTCAGGGGGCAGGTCACCCATCTGAGGCTGCATCGTGGCTGCCTTGAGTCGATAGCAAGGCAAGCACCGAAACACGATGCTCCGTACAACTCGTCGACTGTTCAATATCCAGAACTCTCGCTGCAAAATGCCCAAGAGTGCATTGCAGCTAGCATGAGAGTTCTTCAAGTGGCGATCCGTCACCAACAACTCCACCAATTGGCCCTTCTTAGGCAGCAATATGGGGTGGCGCGCCGAATAGGGCAAGTTAGCATTGCGCAGACGCCCTCCAACCCGGAGTATTCCCGACTCATCAATGAACGGGTTGAGGTGTACTGTCGCTTTCCTAAGTTTGGGGCGACCTTTCCGTAAGGTATCCAATACGTCCCCAAAGTGTTCTGCCTGCACCACTCGAGTCCAGTGATGGAGGGCTGCTGTACGCTCTTCAACAGCGAGAACACTACCGTGTGACCGGTCTTCAGGATGGCGACAGTTGTGGATAAATCGTTGGACCCAAGCGGTTACTCCAACTAGTTTGTCGAGAGAGCTATAGCGTTCTAGAAGCCACGCAGTGTCCGGCACTGGAGCTGTCTCGACAACGTGGACCTTCAATCCCGACGATGGGGTCGCAATGACACAACTGGTAGGCCAGTGTGTATCCGATTCCAACAGCCAGCTTGGCCTCCACCACATGGGGTGGGCCACGAGCTCAGGTGCCTTGCAACCCCTGGACGCCACGTCCGCTGGGTTCAGTTCACCTGGTACGTGTCTCCAAATCAAAGCAGTCTCAGAGTTCTGGATCTGCGAAACACGGTTAGCCACAAAGACCTCCAAGGTATGGACTGACGACTTCAGCCAACACAGCACAATTTGGCTGTCACTCCAGGCGAAGGCGCTCTCCTCAAGGTCCACCGTGTCCTTCAATGTAGAAGCTACGTGGTTCAACAAGCGCACGAGAAGCGCTGCGCCCGACAATTCCAACTTCGGGATCGTCAAACGTGTCCGAAGGGGCGCTACCTTGCTCTTCGCCATTACCAAATTTACGGCGACCGCTCCGTCGGAGCTGACCGTTCGCAAATAGACGGCAGCTGCAAACCCTCGTTCGGAGGCGTCGCAAAACCCGTGCAGAGTTGCTCTACATTTCCCTGCAGGTAACAGCTTACGCGGCAGTTCGACCTGATTTATTTCCGGGAGCGTAGCGAAGAAAGCTTCCCAATCGCTCAACAAGTCTCCGGAAAGCGGGTCATCCCAACCCAGTTGGGCTGTCCACAGGCGCTGCATGAAGGCCTTGGCCGTGAATACTACCGGCGCGATCCATCCGTTTGGATCATACGTTCTGGCCACCGTGGACAGTACAAGCCGCATCGTCCAGACCTTCGGGGAATCCAATTCGACCCGGTAGGTAAACACATCTTGGACTGGTCGGTACTGCACGCCAAGAATGGATAACATGTGCGGATTCTCAGCATTTTCAAAAAGGTGCGGATCCTGCTGGTGCTCCTCTGGGAGGCCGGCCAAAAGTGCCGGTGAGTTGGATAACCACTTTCGCAACTCATAGCCACCAGTCTGCAAGAGTGCAATCAATTCATCCCGTAACACCAATGCGTCTTCAATGCTATTGGCCCCGGTGCACACGTCATCCACAAACAAATCCCTTTCCAAAATGGCCGCCGCTCGAGGGAACCTCAATCGCTCTCGAGTCGCCAATTCCATCAAAGTACGAATAGAAATGTACGGACTACTCTTGAGGCCGTAGGTATTCGTATTCAGTTCGTACACCAACATCGGTTCATCAGGGCTCTCACGCCACAAAATCAGCTGATACCGACGGTCATCAGGGTCTATCACTGTCTGCCGAAACATCATCCGGATGTCGGCTACAAACACGACCTGATGCTTCCTGAAGTTCGTGAGGATGTCAGTTATGTCCTTGTGCAGTTTAGGACCTGCATGCAAACACTGGTTTAGGGACACTCCAGTCGAGGTGGGGGCAGAGCCATCAAAAACCACTCGAATCTTGGAGTCCGGTGACTTCAATACCGCATGGTGGGGGAGAAAATAGTGCTCCACCGTACTCCAATCCCTGCGAGACACCGACATATGTCCCAAATCCTCGTACTCCCTCATGAAATCAACGTACTTCTGCCGAAAGACCGGGTCTCTTCTTATGCGGCGTTCCATCGAAACCAGCCGCTTCTCAGCCAACGCGCGAGAAGCACCAAGGGGTGGTCGATGAGTAAGTAGAGGGAGTCGAGTTATGAACCGACCTGAGCGGAGGCGACCAGTATTATTCTGATAAAACAGTTCACATTCCTCTTGCTCAGGACTTAATCGCGACACAGTGGGCGGCTCTTCAATCTCCCAGAACCGTTGCACGGCTTCCGAGAGCGCAGTTCCAACCAAACAGCTCTCCTCAGCAGGAGGCGTGGAAACTGTGGACACTGGACCCATTACAGTATACCCAAACTTGGTGTCCAAAGCCATAAGGCCACCAGGCTGTAATGTCCGTTTGCTGGTTAACAGTATGCCCCCTAGGACGTCAGCACCCAGCAGCACGTCAACCGGGCTAGGGGTATCAAAGCCAGCATCAGCCAAATTCAAGTGAGCTGTCAAACGCCGAATCTCTGGTGGCAGTTTCACTTGGGGGAGCTTCCCCACTACTTCCTCCAACACCAGTGCTGGAGCTGTAATCCTCGCACGGGAAGTAGGGCTCTGACCAAAAGTGAAAGTGACCTGCCCAACCAGGTTTGACACTATGGTATTGCCTACCCCACGCACACCTTCCGGGTGGTGTTCCAAGTTCAAGCCCAGCCGTTGCACCAACCTCCTGGATACAATGCAGCCCTGTGCGCCCGTGTCCAATAGGGCACGCACACAGACTGATCCTCCGCCAGGACCCCAGACATAAACAGAGGCCGTGGGCAATAACACGGTCTCGAGGGGGGTGGCGGTGGTTGATGCCTGGGCAGCGTATCCCTAACAGGGATACAACGAAGCCTCCTGCTCGGCAGGGGGGTACCGCTCGAACCGGTCGAGCGGATCCCACTCCGGCTGGTAGGCCCGTCGGGCTGGCCGAGCGGTCTGCGGCGTCTGGTACGTCCATATCCGGCCTTGGTACCTCGGAGGCCGCGATTCCAGGCGGGGCCGCTCAACAAGCGGCGGCGACATCCGTGGCGCCGACCTGGGCGGCGTTGATCGCCGGCACCCGCCCGTGGGCCCCCCTCGTGGGGGCGCGGGTGCGCGCGCGACAGCCGCATAATTCTGTGAAGGCGGGGGGGGAGGGGTGCCCCTCCCTAAGGAGGGACCCCTCGGAGGACTCCGTCGTCCTTCCCCGCCTTCCCTGGGCACCCAGTACCCCTGGTCTGCCTGGGGCGGACTCCGGACAGGGGGGGAGGACGAACCCTGCGCATGGGGGGGTTTGACTCCGCTGCGGTTCATGCACAGAATGGCGTGGTGCTTCCCTCCACATGACTTGCACGCCTGGGAGTGGGTGCAGTCCCTTGCAAAGTGAGGGCCCAAACAAGCAAAGCACCACTGCCTATCCTTGGCGATATTGCGTCGACCCTCAACCCTCTGGGCCAGGAACTTCTGACACGCAGGTATCCGATGACCTGGGTTCCGACAGTACAAGCAGAGGTCAGGGTCCATAGTACCCAAATTATATTGTCGGGGGCCCGCCGGTCGTGGTACCGATTTTCCCCTGTTTCCCCCTTGAGATCCAAATCTCATCTGACCCGGGTAGGGACCAGATGGTCTCGGAGGGGGTGACGCATTGGAGGTGTCGGCCCTTCGACACTCAATCTCCAACAACTCCACCAAGTCGGTGAAGGCCGGTAGGTGCTGAGCACTATCTCCACCGTAGCGGTGTTCAAAACGTGCCCGAACGTCAGCAGGCAACCGGTTCAACAAAAAACTCAATAATATGTAGGACCATTGGTCCACGGGAAAACCCAGTTTTTCTAAACCCTTGGTCGCTGTCAAAACAGGATTCAGCATTTTTACCCGGATGTCTGAAACCTGAGCGATCCTGGGAATGTTCCAAAGTTTGCCCATTAGGGCATCCGCGAGCCGTCGCACATTGTGATATCTGTCCCTCAGCAATGTGCGCGCGGTTTCATAGTTGTCGTCGGTGACCGACAAATGCGCGACCAATTCACGCGGTTCCCCCTCCAAAGACGACAACAACTGAGCCAATTTCAAGGAAGCTGTCAAATCAGTCCGAGCATGGACCAGACTGTCAAACAAATCAATGAAACTAGTCCACTGGTCCAGATTTCCATTGAACGTGGGAAGCTGTATGGCGGGCAACCGAGCCGCCAATCCGGGACTCATACTTGTGACTACAGGCTTTCCGTCACTCTGGACCCCGCTGGCCCGAGCCTGTAGAATCTCCGCAGCCCGTTGTACAATTTGATCCCCTAGATCCAGGCATTGGTCAAAGTCCGCTTCAACCCCTCTCAACTCTTCTTGACCCGTGGATGTATCCGTTGAGCCAACTTGTTGAACCGCATTCAGGTAGCCCTCCATGGCACGGTACACCCTTTCCAAGCGCGTCGGCACGTCTGCATGTCTGGCCAACAGTGCCTCAACCCGGTCCGGTCTGTCAACCAATGCCGCTCCAGATGCAAACCATCTGAGCTCCGACCTCAAAACGGACCTAGACGTGCTGGCCATAGTACCCGATTCAATCAACATGACCACGGGTTTACTTAAACAAAACTCTTAATTAAATTAAAAAAAAAACCTATGAATTATGGTCACCCTAGTGAATTTCCAATTATAAGATTGCCTTCCAACTTAACCAGCACAAACATAAGGCAATAACAACCAGCCTATTAGCACTTGCAACAATAAGATATTAATTTTAAATTAAGCTAAATCTTACCGAGTACTTTCCGGAGGTAAAATACAAAAATGCAAGTTGATTCAGCTCAAACAAATAGGATCACATTAATTGTGCATCGCACACCAATATACAACAACAACTATTATATTTCTATAATGGTTTGTGCAAATTATAAAATAAATTTATTATTAAAATAGGAATTCAAAATTCAATGATTTGTGTACAATACAGCCTGCCGGCGACACCCAAACACGAAAATATAGTTTCACATTTATCCAATTAACACCCCAAATAGCTTGTATTACGCAGTAATTTGGTAAATTCAATAAATTTTTCATATGGAAAAACGCATGTTAACATAACCTCAAAAACACGTTTCAACTTAAAATTGTCCAAAAAAACACGGGTTTTTATCAAATCACATTGAAACAACCACAGCTCTGCTACCAACAATGTTCTTATCACAGCCTAGCTGCTCTGAACGTCCACGGTTCGTGGATCTTAATTTTCCTACCTAACCTAAATACGAAACTTACAGACTAAGTTTACCTCAAGTCCATCGTTTTTCGCGCTGCTGCCAAACCCCTAAGCTAGCTACCTATCTGGGTACCCATCTAGAAGCTCGCCTAGGACACTATCCTCACTCCAAGGTGTTGAGAACAGCTTCGCCGCACCAAACAAGCGCACCAAGTCGCACTCCCGACAATGTTATGATATTACATACAAAACACAACTCAACTGGTGACAAATCTCGCAGACCAAAACATACGCACTTCGCGTTGCCGCGGTATATATCTATCCAATTCAAAGGTTCAATTTTTAACACACGCCGCGATTCCAACAATTAAAAGACAAGTTCGGTTTTCAAGTGACAGTTCATGACAGACAAGAAACGTTTCGCTCCGATCGGGTGCGTTCCGAATTACGATGGGCTCGAACACCTGGGGTGTTACCAAGGAGAACCAAAAGTATAGACCCCTTCAAATAAGCAACATAGATATAAAAAAACCTCCTGCCCGTGATTTCACCCGCGTGGATTTCAGTTATCTCTTTTCCGTGGAAACTGCATCTTTCCGAAATAAAAAGAACCCTATCCAACTATCTCCATATGAAATTTCATTGAAATCGGTCCAGAGGTTTAAACGTGAAGAGGTAACAGACAGACAGAATGCGAAAGTAACTGTAATTTCGCATTCATAATATTAGTACGGGTGGATTTAGAGGCAACCTGAAAAAAAATCATCATCATCATCATTTTGTTTCTTTTTCCTGTAAAAGTAAATGAAACCCACAGCAATTAGCCCCCGCGAAATTAACGTCCTCGTCGTCTGCCATGCTTGCACTGACTAGCATGCCCACGATCATGTAAACACCCTGCTTTTAGTGCGTTTACATGAACGGCGTTCAAAACGACGTTCAACGGGCACGTTTACGAGCCCGGGCGCGTGCGTATAAACGCACTATTATGGTGTGTTTACATAAACGGCGTTCAAAACGACGTTCACGGGCGCGTTCACAGGCACGGTTGTGTAAACAGGCTGATTTTGAACGCGCTCGTGAACGTGAACGTGAACGCCGTCGATCGGTCGGCTGGTGCGATCGCGTTAATATCGCTTGCACCTTTGTGGCGTGCGGACGATGACGACTTGCTGAATAAAATTAATTTAACAGTGCCAATTTGTCGAAATGGTCAAACGACCAAAATTTTACGTTTCCTGGGGTGTTACCAAGTATAACCACTAATATGGACCCCCTCGAATAAGCAACATAAATTAAAAAAAATGTTGCAGATGCTTAGGAGTCTTAGGATAGGATGACAAACTCATGAAGGAGTTCAAACGGAGAAAAGAAGTACTTACGGGCACACTATATCTCTTTTCCGTGGAAACTACATCTTTCCGAAATAAAAAGAAGCCTACCAACTATCTCCATATCAAATTTCATTGAAATCGGCCCAGAGGTTTAAACGTGAAGAGGTAACAAATAGACATAATGCGAAAGTAGCTGTAATTTCGCATTCATAATATTAATACGGGTGGATTTAGACGCAAACTGGAAAAAAAATCATCGTCATCATTGTTTTGTTTCTTTTTCCTATAAAAGTAAATGAAATCCAAAGCAGTCAGCTCCCACGAGATTAACGTCCTCGTCGTCTGCCATCCTTGCACTGACTAGCACGCCCGCGGTAGTGTAAACACCCTGCTTTTATTGTTTTTACATGAACGGCTTATGAACGGCGTTCAACACGACGTTCACGGGCATGTTTCCGAGCCCGGGCGCGTGTATGTAAACGCAGTATTAGAAGAATGAGTACGTAAATGTTTTATCTATGTTCATAATCTTCACTGTTTATAGTCTGTGGTTACGGGTGTGTGTGTTGTGTTTAGTGATTTCGGGTGTAATGTGAAGGCAGATTTTCAATAATTATTTTATCGAAATGTCTTGTGATTTATTTTGTAAATAAGTAGGAAACACTAATCTTTTGTAGTTACAAAAGTACTGTGATAAGGATGGATGCTCTGTATGTCGAGAACAGTTACATTTTATTGATGTAATGACATTAAAGAAAATCAAAAAAATGTCAACAAAATCACATATATCCACTGAATTAAGCGGTAAGAATTTTCAGTTTATTTAAGTTTAGTAAAACTTCGATTACGATACGACTACAGAAGGGACTGAGATCGAAGCTTACAGAATTAATGGAATTTTCATTCCCTAACGATTATTCTCATTTTTCAGACAGCATCAGTAATGTTTTGGGGAAAAATGTTAAAATACTTTTTAAATCCCTTATTCGTATGGAATCGAGAGGAGATAAAGTTGATAACAAAGTATTGGTAAGTAAAGAAATAATATCCTTTAGTAATGACGGACATTGATGTGAATTAAATTTGGACACATAGCTGCTTGTTTTGTTTCTAAAAAAAATCATGTTCTTTTTGGTCATTACAGTTTAGTATTGTTTGTAAATAAATTTTAATCCTCATAGTTTTCATTTAATTTTTAATCATATATATTTGTTTATATGTTAACAAAAACATTTATGATAAAGCGTAATTCCCTATCTGTTGATAATAAATCTTTAACAAGAGTGAGTCACTTTAGGTGTGTCATTTGTACTGCCCGTAATGCATGTGGTTGGTCCCAGTGGACACACACACCCACAGTGTTTGTGGTTATTGTTACGAATGCTGGCCTGAATTTATTCTCTGCATGACAACTGTAATTGATATCATTGCCACTCCAATTTACTGATTCTTGATTTATCTTGAAACTTGTAAAGATTTTAAAACAAATACTAATCTTTTTTAATACAAACTTCCCGATTATAAATATGTACACATATGATGAAAACTAAAATTTAAAAATTTTGACCCTTTTGTGCATGCTTGCATATTTTTTTCCTTACAACTTATAATTTAAACCCTATCATCTTTCAGGTTGTGACATCTTATCGGATATTTATTACCACCACCAAAATACCAACAAGGGTAAGGATATTTTTAAACACATGATTTTACAACATGTTTATTTGTAAATAGACCATTTTTTATCCACATTGACAAAGACCTTAAAGATATTAGTTTATCTTATCCTAAAATATTTTTAACCATTTTATGTGCCAAGCATGCACATAAAATGGTTAAAAATATTTTAGGACCAGCTCAGTTTAGTATAAAATAACTAATGAAGTAACTATTAAAAATGTTAAAATTGCAAATACTTTATTTCCGTATCTATCAATAATATTATATCAAGTAAATGCCTGTAACAGCACATCTGGATTTTCAATTGTGTCACCGTTGATAACAGAGACAAAGAAGACTGCAAACGGTTTTACATTATTGAATTTATTTATAGTGCAATTGTTGGTGATAACAGCCAAGCTAATCTGATAAACCTTTCTATAATATAACAAAACTCACAAAATCTATTGTCAGACCCTTGACATCATTAAATTAACAAGTAATTTTCATCAAACAGGTGGACAATGGATTTCACTTGATGGAAATAGAAGCAATTGAAAGCAAAAAGGCCAATCATCTGTCAATAACTCTCATTCACGAGCATAAGCCGGTATCCATTCTTATTGGTAAGTGACTAATTGCCTGCTATTGTATGCTAAGCAGGCAACTGACAATGACACCAAATTCAAGTATGCAACATTTTTCCTTGTGAACACAACATCTTGTGGTTCTTGTCTGTTTGTAGGCAAATAACCATCTTTACCTACTTGTGAATTATGATAATTTTTAGACAGGTTTTTAGGGTTCCGAAGTCCACAAGGAACCCTTATAGTTTCGCCATGTCTGTCCGTCCGTCCGTCTGTCCGTCCGTCCGTCCGTCCGTCCGTCCGTCCGTCCGTCTGTCCGCACTATTGCTCGGAGATGCTTAGGTCTAGAGAGCTGTAATTTGGCATGAATATGCATATTAGTTACGCTGACAAAGTGGTACAATAAAATTTTGAAATACATATATTTTTTTATAGGGTACCTCCCCTACTCGTAAAGTGGGGATGTAATTTTTTTTTCTTGCGTACCCCATGGTGCGGCATATCGTTGAATAGGTCTTAAAAAAATATTGTGGGTTTGTTAAAACCATTTTTTGATTAAGTGATGCGTTTGTGAAATATTAAGCTTTAAAGTGCTATTTTTTGTTAGAGTCACGTGTCCCCCCCCCCCTGCCAGCTAAATGGTGGTATTTGGATGGCTGAAAAAAATCACGGTTGTGGCATATATAACGTAGTTGAAAGGAAAACTATCAGAGCTAAGTAGGCTGTACAAACTTACGAGTAATAGTCGACCAACTTATAATGATGATTTTTCTCGAGCGGCAGGGGCGTCGGGCGGGCACGTCATACCACAGGCTAGTTAGATGCTAATAAGTCTTAGAAAGGTACTGTGGGCATCCTAAACTTCGGAACCCTATAATTTGCGCGTGGCCCGACACGCACTTGGCCGGTTTTTTGTATCTTTAAAGACAATGTATTTAAGTACTACTTGACTATTCCTTCATTCTTAAAACTGATCTAGATGCTTACGCGTAACATTGTCAAACGCTGGGCTTATGAGTATATATATATCGAGTAACTACTCGATTATTTACGGCATGTGTGACGAATTGATTGTTTGTTTATTTTTCTCAGTTGTAACAGTTTAATATAAAAACAAGATTGACAAATGGTGCATTAGGAGCAATGGCTTGAAACAGCCTTACTAATGTCAGAAATGAAATTAACTCCTTCTGTCCGTCTATCTGGCTGTCTCTGTGTTACCTCGTCATGCTGTAACCGCTGAAACGATTTAGATGAAATTTGGCATGGAGATAGTTCGAGTCCTGGGGAAGGTTAAAATTGTGCTACTTTTAATGCTGAAGAACTCCGCATAGTTCCCGCAGGGATACTATAACCCACTGCTAGGTACGGGTACGGTACGGGCCTCCTCTCATTACAGGAGTATTTACTTCTGGCAAATAAACTATTATTGATTATTGAGGGTTTGGGCCGTAGTACTCATGCGGGCCTAGCGCAGTCATTGAATTATTTCACAGACGCAGGTTTCCTTACGTGTTTTCCTTCACCGAAAAGGTCAGTGGTAAATTCAAATTGAATTTCGCACGTATGTAAACTCAGAGGTGCGAGCCAGAATTGAAACCCCAGCCCTCTGCATGAGACCTCCGCGCGCCATTAAAATGTAAATGAAAAACTCCGAGCAAATTAAAACTATACCTACTTAAATTACTCTCATTTAAAACTTTTTGTTTGTGTAGTGAGCTTTGGTGACTAGTGGTTCACTATATGTATAAATTTGTAGTTATCTTTGAACGAATTTGTTTACCAGGTGAGGAGAAAGTGTCCGAAGGCGTTATGAATGTAATGCACGCACTCGTAGCGGCGTTTGACGATTTGTATCCGAATGTGGCTATTGAAGATATTATATGCAAGGTAATCTACAAATATAGAAAACTCTTTCGTTGACTGACTGACTGTCTGATGACATACGCACAGCCGAAGCCGCCGGTCGAACTAAGATGAAATTTAGGTTCCTTCTGCAGTGAAGGGGAGCACTAAGAGAGGATTTCCCAAAATTCCAAAACGAAAGAATGGGCTATTTTGTAAAAAAAAGTCATGAGAATTCTCAAGAATTCACTCAGACTAATCTCTCCATTTTTAAGATGCGAAGGTGTGGTTAATTTTTTTGTAAAACGGATCTACTATAATAGGGATGACAACTTTTTTTCCTTAGTCTATCAGGAAGATTATTGAAAAGTATTGGACACGTATTTTTTCTTTTTTCACGTAATCAAACTTATACGGAGATATATTGAGTTGAAATGTCGCGTGACGTCACGTTTAGGTACGATTTATACCTAACGGTGACGTAGTTAGCCCCCACTCTCCAACTTAATGCGTTTTAACTTAGTCATTCTTTATAAATTTGATAAAACACATGTCTAATATTTTTTTATTACCTGACTGACGGACTAATTAGAATTTCGATTTCTTCACCCTGTCGTCATCCCTATTGGGTTTCCATTTACTTATGGCGACTAATTTTCAACGGGGTTAGAATAGCATTTGCGAATCTCAAGGGGATTTACCAGGATAAAATGCGAGCACTGTTTCGTTTGTTTATTAAACTCTGATCAAGAAACACGATATACTCCAGTATATATACTTTTTATTGACGATTCCGGGAGTCATTGGACGCGCGCCGCGACGTGTTGACCTTTATTTGCTTAATTAATTGCCAAGTAATGGTTCGTTGCCATGTCCACTCATACATATAATTGAACCAATTAACGCTTGTTACTTTCTGCAACTATGTATATTTGAAACAATGAAATAAAATTTCATAAATCGAAAACATAATTAGAGTAATTGATTGAAAATATACCATAAACAAATACAATAATACTCATCACTCATTGTATTAATGTAGCTGTTGGTACTCCTCAATAAATAAATAAATACCTACTCTAAGTTTATACTTCAGTGATAAAGCCATTGATAAGTTTGTGTTTAGTTTCATACTTATTACACACGTGTTTCAGGTAAATTTACCATTCCAACTGCAGCATGTCAGCGGTACCAGAAAACATTCGACGTGTGGTGATTTTTCGAACCAATATGCCGCTATGTGCGATCTTTGCCAAACGCCTTTTAGGTAAGAATTATAAAAAAAATACTTCAATCAAGCAATCAATTTATTGACTCTCATGAATTGACTAAAATACAGGGTTTGCCTAATTTTTAATTAATCAATAGATGAAGGGGTTTTCCCTATAATTAATACTATCATTGTTTCGCAGGGCCGAGGTTGCGTGGGACATTGACACGATTTACCTGGCGCATGACATCAGAATGTTGCATCTAAAGGACTTCGATCATTTGGATCAGAGGTAACTAATCGGCATTTCGTTGACAGGCACCAAATACTTTTGAATGCTCGTTATGGACACACTTAACAAGGTTAACTAATTACATTTTTATCTGAAATTCAAGCGTCTTACAAACCTATTTTAGCGGAAATTAGTCGTTGACATATTTCAGATAAGAGAAGAAAAAAAAATGAATTTGCTATGTTTTTCGAGTTTAATGTACGTATGTATATTTTTAGGCACGCTATGTACAGCTTGATGTGTAAATATCGGGATAAAAGTACTTATGTTGTTTCCAGGGTCTCAAAATATCTGCACACCAAATTTCACCCAAATCCGTTCCGTTTGTTTTGACGCGAATTTTCCCACGTATAAAATAAGTATGGAT
>OZ020285.1:8127859-8209488 GCA_963971205.1 Aethes cnicana
ACAACAACAGCGTCGAGAGGCAACTCGAGTTCCCTCAGATAGCCAGCGCGTTCTACGTGTCGAGGAACCCATCCCTCTACGGCGCGCTCTACGGCCGGCTGGCCGCGGAGCGCGCGCGCGCCCGTCCCGACGCGCCGGTCATGCACAGCTATCGTGTGTTCAGTTTTCGAGGCGGGAAGACGCCCCGAGACCCCAATCTCCGCCTGCGGAATGTCCTATTAGCGTGCCAGTTAAACCGATTCTTATGTGTTTTATGTGTAAATTGAGTTTTGGCTACGCTAAATCTTTTGTGGCGCACGCCCAATCGGACCATAGTTTATCATTACTTGACTCAGAAAGAGACGCCTTATCAAGAGAGAACGCTTCCGCTATCATACAGTGTATCGGGAAAGACAAAGAAGCTCTAGTATCATTTTTAGAGCCTGTGGGCTCAGCGGCGCCGCCAAGAGCGTCTGCTTCAGGAAGCCCTGCCAATGTGTCGGAACTGTCAAGTCCGTCGATTGAGAAACGACCAGATATGATGACTCCCACTGAAAGAGACGGTGAGACAATGTTACCTAATGGAACGTGTGATGAAAGAAGACCGAGCCCACCAGCGTGGAGGCCGCCTAGATCAATAGCAGAAGCTTTGATCCCTCAACATTCCTTGATCTCCGTAGCTCACCCCCATACAATCAATGCATCAGTTCAGCCACGAGCGAGCCCGAATTCCTCCCCACCATTCCAAGCGGCACCTCCTGCCTTTTTGTCTGGCACGACGATAGGAGTTTGTCCGGACCACCTCGGAGGACGGCCGTCTGGTGCAGACTGTCCGAAATGTGAATTAATTTTAAATTCTGGAAGGCTCGGAGGACCCCTTGCTGGTATGCATAGTCGCAATTCTTGCAAAACATTAAAGTGCCCTAAATGCAACTGGCATTACAAATACCAAGAAACACTTGAAATTCACATGAAAGAAAAACACCCGGAAGCTGAAACGAGTTGTATTTATTGTATAGCTGGTCAGCCACATCCCCGGCTCGCACGAGGAGAAACTTATACCTGTGGATACAAACCATACAGATGCGAAGTATGCAATTATTCAACGACAACAAAAGGCAATCTAAGCATACACATGCAGTCTGATAAGCATTTGAACAACATGCAAGAATTACAAAACGGAGGCAATCCTGGGGAAGGAACCCTACCTCCGACACCTCAACATACACCTCCAGGCGTGCACAAGCCACCTCTACCGCACCATTCGCCTTTAGGTCAGAAACCAAAGCCCACCTTCCGTTGTGACGTTTGCAATTACGAGACAAATGTAGCCCGAAATCTCAGAATACACATGACTTCGGAAAAGCATACGCATAACATGCTAGTTTTGCAGCAAAACGTCAAGCACATGCAAACTTTATCAGCGTTGCATCACAGACAGCAAAGTCAACAACAGTTAGAAAGTTTGTTACATTTCCATGGTAGCGATGCTCCTCCTCCTAACCCTGAAGCAGCGTTGGCCGATATGGCTTATAACCAAGCACTAATGATCCAACTGATGACCGGAGGGCCTGGACCTTCTCCACCTGAACTAGGCGCCCACCTGGACGTCGGCCTAAACCCTGACGCAATGGAGCCACCACCAGAACCTGCGGATCCCGAGCCTGAAAGAACTTTTCACTGCTGTATCTGTAACTGCTTCTCGACAGATTCTCTCGAAGCGCTTGGTCATCATTTAGCGCAAGATCGTACGAAGATAAGAGAACAAGAAATCCTGGCGCTCGTGGCGGGTCATTACGTTTGCAAGTTGTGCACGTACAAGACTAATTTGAAGGCGAACTTCCAGCTCCACTGCAAGACGGATAAGCATCTTCAGCGGCTGCAGCATGTAAACCACGTGAAGGAGGGCGGGCCGAGGAACGAATGGAAGTTGAAGTTTTGTGGTGGGGTCGGGACGGGGAGCGCGGGGGTCGGTGGTGTTCAGATCAGATGTTGTGCTTGTGATTATTATACGAACTCTGCGCATAAGCTGCAGCTTCATGCGGCGGGGTCGCGCCATGAGGCGGCTGCGTTATTGCTACGTCACTTACGGGAATGTGCGTCGAGGATTCCGCGCGAGAGGCCTCGTGTCTACCGCTGCGCGTTATGCGGCTTTGGCGCCCCCCACCGCCTGCCGCTCCTCCAGCACGTGCGCTCCGTGAAACATCTCCAGATGGAACAGATCCATCAGCTGCAGAGACGCTCCGAGGGTAAAGACCCAACGCCTGACGTCGCCGAGCTCTTCCAAGTCATCCCACAGCCTTCTGAGCTCTCCAGTCCATTTGAACAACAGGATAATGGTGAGTGTTTATTTTAATTGATTTTTAAATTATTAATTACAATATTTCCTCTGCAATTTATGGTTGCAGTAGTAATTCATTAAGTCCAATAATTAACAACGTCCACAACGTTTACCTATGCATAAGGAAGTGAAATGAAAAATATTCATTGAAATTAACTCGACTGCAATTAAAACAACTTTTTACGTTTATTTAGTTTATTCAGCTGAGTGACAAAGTAGGAACCGTTCTAATTGGTACTCGATAATTATCGAACCGTGGATAGGCTATTGTTATGTTCTTCCATTAACTTCCTGGTACAACTCCGCCGCTAAATAATTATCGTACAAACTCTACAAAATCAAAGTTGCTGTGATGTAACATTGTATATAAGCGTCAAAACGTTTTAGTATCTGCACTCCATTACTCAACAGGTTCACGGCGACGATAGCAATTACATGCGCGTGCGCTTGCGACCCTCGTTTTTTTCAAGTAGTTTTTCCACTTCTCGTCAGATGTCGCTTATCACGAGCTGAAACCACTGCTTACTGTTGACCAAGAACAATATAGCTAAATAAAATCGTGATTATTTATTACTTTGGTTTTAAGCAGATTTCATAATATTTTATTCTATAAAGCGTAAAAATCCCATTAAAATTAATTCAACCAGAACCATTACCGGCGCTCGTATCGATAAAGTAATACGGATGAATGTGATTTCGAAACGTCACTATCGCCTTCCAATTTAAACCGATTCGTTCCTTAATCAATTTTCTTTTGCGTTTTTACAAAATGTACTTCTCAGTGCTAATAGACATTACAATGTGTTTTGTGTTAATTCGGTGAATACTCAACAAATTCCGCTGTGAAGCAACGTTCGGCGCGCGGCCGCGTGACCGTCACTTAGTTAGGTTACGCCGGCCGGTGAGCAATCTCCATTTCGAGCGGCATTTAGCGGAGAATTCGTAATCACAATAATGAGATAATTACACACGGACTAAATTTAATTTAAAGCGCGCAACATTAGAACAGGTTTCTTTAATAACGTACGCCTTACACGGTGTCGCCACCAGGCGGAGGCTGTCATTGGCCGCGGACGGCTCCGCCCCGCGCGCGAGGGAGACGGAAAGAAGATTTGAATTGAGAACGCGAATTTTCCATAAGTACCAGACGCGGGACAATGACTCGCATTACGTATGTGGCCATCGCGCATTAAGGATGATTGCCCCTTGTGATGAGGCAGCTACATCATCGCACAATGTCGCCGGCTGCAGCGCCCATCGCAAGTTTATGGCCGCGGTGAAATACGATAAACTCCGAGAGAAATGTGGAGGCGAAAGAAATCCGGCTTACACCATTGTGTCCCTCATGTTTATGCTTATTACTTATTTTCACCTTATTGAGAAGCCGTTTTTAAACGATCGCTCGTGAAATGTGATTTTGAGCGCTCAAAAATTCTGTTAATATCGAAATTAATTTCAAAATCAACCGCCAAGACGTTCCATCCATTACTTTGTATCATAATCAGATATGACGCATTTTTTGTCCCTTGGTTTCTTTCATTAATGTTCCTCATCATCAATTACAATTAAAACCAGATTATAACCGGTCTGAAATTACCCCTTCATATTCGAGACCAGTTAGATCGTTTGCCTGCGTATCATTTTTTTGCTTAATAAAAGGGGAAAAAATTACATCGATCGATAGATATTCGCATAAAAAGTTTTCTAAATCGGGATTATAGTAAAGAGACCTTTGCTTTAAAATTTAAATTGTATATGTGCTATCAATTCCCTAAAAGCGGAACACACTCAACAACTCGGTCCGGGCGCAAAAAATCGTCCAGGCCCCATTGTTGCTTTGACGCCACATTGTAAAAATCCTGACCTAAATCTCGCAAAACAAAACTTACATCGCACTGCACAATACCTACTTTACGACGCTATAACGATGTGGTGTTTCCTTAGAATAGGGTCTTTGTCCATTGACAAAAAGCGTTGGAGATCGCATTTATGCAGACAAGGTCCCTTTACCTGGGCATTGTTTAAGCTCCTACCAGACGGTGGGTCGGCGATTCTCCGTCATAAATAATTACATTCACTGGTCACTTCGCCCTGGATTTAGGGTCAGTTGCGCTATTATTACTCGGACTTGCTTATTTATCCCGCTCCCCTTCATTAGATGTAACGGTTTTAACTGATTAAAACTATAGAACGGGTTCCCAAACAGGGGACCGACTGGTTTTAGATCTGCTCGACTGTGAGATAATTTTCAAGTTTTAATTAAGTGAGACATTCCACCCTTTTCATATATTTTTTGCATTTCTGTTCTAGACACAACTCACACGCTAAAACTGCATACAAATATTGCTGCGGTCACGAGATTTGCAATATCATATTTTGCTTTACCCGTTCCTATCCCCTATAGGTAAATGATATTATAGGCGATAATTGCCATATATTTAAAGTCGAAATGTAGTCGAAACTTCACTTCCCGACTTACTAATAAAATTATTATAGAGATATTTGTCTTGAATTTTCTTGGAAGAAAAAGCGGTAAATAGGAATATTCATTTCGGATTTTTTTTTCTTCCCTATGTGAACAATAGCCGGACAAGCCGTCAGTTGCTCATCTAATAAAGCACGACTGTAACACTACATTAACGAATCGTGCCCCTGCCGGCCGTTTCTTTCACCTTCCTTATTTGAGCGTAAACAATGCGGGCCAGCTTCTTTCACACGCCGCGGACTTATCCCTGGTCAAATAATAATTGCACGCTCACATATCTCCGGCATACCTGTCCCGCTCACACTCACCATCATATCCGTCAATCCCAAATGCATTTGATCCAACGCGAAACGAAATATTCCGAACCTTTTGTAATAATGAACAATGATTGTTTGCCCGTCCTGTATCTTCTTTGTGTGCAAAATTACAATATACTTGTTACGTTAGAGCATTACTGCGTACGAGTGTGCGTGCGGGATGGATAGAGCGATACCTTTGTCTTGCCGGGACGTCGCAAACAAAACGAACCTACTAATAATATAAAGGAGGAGAATCTTATTTTTAACTCCGATTCAGAAAAGTAACAAACGTTCACGCCGAACAATAGTGAGCTTCATTTATAGAAATAATCTTTTTTGTAGATAAATCTCATGCATAGGTAGACATTGTGGACGTGCGGCTTACAGATCTGTATCCATTCGTGATGCAGATTCCGTAGCAAGAGGTTCGACGATCTATTTTTAACTTATGTGTAGGCTAGTTTGTTCGCTTGTTAACGTTTCTTTTTGTTTGCAGATAACAAAGAACCAGTCGATCAGAAACCTGAGTTGACTCAAGAACAGAAGATGATGCGATTTTTGGAACAACATCAACAACAAGCACAGCAACAGTTGCAACAACAAATGCTGCAGCAGTCACAAGGTTCTGGCGAAAGAGATGAAGAGCGTGAGACGCCCGGACCACATGCTTGCCCATATTGCAATTTCAGCTGTGGAAGCGAGACCCGTTTGCACGCGCACGTGGCTGCTTCACATGGAGATAACACGAGGCATTTCATCTGCCCACTATGCCAAGACGCTTTCAAAGAAAGATCCGCTCTGGAGCGCCATGTTATGCAAATACACTCTGTCAACTCCGAGGGTCTGCAAAGATTGCTACTACTCGTCGACCAAAGTCACTGGCTGAACGGAAGCACTCAAGCGCAAAGAGAGGATGGTCGACAAGGCGATGAAGATCGCGAGATTTCGTCCCCTCGGTCCGAGGGAAGTGCAGACGGAGAAACTGAAAGATGTTCCACTTGCAACCGAACTTTTCGAAACGTCGACGAACTTTGTCAACATCAAAACGAATCTGGCCATTTTGAGCTGAAACAAACACCACAAGGGCCAGGTTATGTTTGCTGGAAGAAGGGTTGCAATCGCTATTTTGACACAGCTCATGCGCTACAAAACCATTTCAGAGAAGCGCACGCCCGCAACTCTATTGCTAACATGTCAGTATCTGAGAAACATGTATACAAATACCGTTGCAACCAGTGCAGCCTTGCCTTCAAAACTGTAGAAAAACTTCAGCTCCATTCGCAGTATCATGTAATCCGTGATGCCACCAAGTGCGTGCTTTGTGGACGAAGTTTCAGGTCCGTTCTTGCTTTACAAAAACATGTAGAGACCTCTCACTCTGAGTTATCTGAAGAAGAACTTTCTGCATTCAAACGTAGTCTCGCCTCCAACCCTTTGCTGCAAGGGGGTCAAGGTACAGCTCTGGATGCCGCAACAGCGGAATTATTACGCAAAGAAGCTTTGAGAACACCTGAAGATGAGCTAGGCGAACTAGAAGACAGAGATTCAAGCGCGAATGCTGCGGACGAGTCGGGCCATAACGACGCCGAAAACTCGGACGATTCAATCATTTACAAAGATCAACAATTCTTGGAAGACTACTTGAATTCGCAAGCCATGGCAGAAGATTCATACAATGATCCTAACAGAAAATACAAATGCCATAGATGCAAAGTCGCTTTCACGCGTCAATCTTATTTGACAGCACACAATAAAACACTTCTACATCGAAAAGGTGAGAAACTCACATACCCAATGGAGAAATATCTTGACCCTAATAGGCCATTTAAGTGTGACGTATGTAAGGAGTCGTTCACACAAAAGAACATTTTACTCGTTCACTACAACAGCGTAAGCCATTTGCACAAACTGAAACGAGCTATGCAAGAACAACAGAATAATAACAACCCTCCTATTTCGCCTGGAGGCGGCTCAGCTCCTGCCAATTTGACACTAACACCTAAAAGTACATCGAGTGAGGAAGATGAACGTAAGCGCTACAAATGCAACATATGTAAAGTCGCCTATACACAAGGCAGCACTCTCGACATACACATGAGGTCCGTGCTACACCAAACGCGAGCGGGCAAGTTGCAAGAGCTCGCGGCCGCCGGACACGTGGACTTGTCGCGACCTTTAGTAGAGCAGCCGGACAGAAACGACCCCGCCAAAATTTTACAAGACGTGTTGTCGCCGAAGAATACATCCCCTTCGTCGACGAGCAGTGGGGGCCCGCGATCGTCACCCCCCGCGCGCCCAGGTAGCCCGCGCTCCCCTCGCCCAGGTAGCGCCTCGTGCGATCGCTGCCACGCGTCATTTCCTACCGGGGAGTTACTCGACGCACATCGCGCAACTTCATGCCCGTTTGGCGATGCGCGGGCGCATTCGCCACTAGCTGACGCGGACGCCGCTGCTTTAGACGAGATGGTCGCCAAGGGCAACCCGCCCAAACGGAATTCACAAATGTATAAGCAACTGTTGGAAACATTCGGGTTCGACCTCGTCATGCAGTATAATGAAAATCAGCGGCGAAAAATGCAAGAAGAGCGTGAGATGGCGCGTGCACCGAGTCCGCCTCCACCGCCGCCGGAAGAGAAACCTCCAGATGGGGAGACCAAATCGACGTGTCAACATTGCAATAAGGAGTTCTCTAGTGTGTTCGTGTTAAAAACTCATTGTGAAGAAGTGCATAAAGACAAGGTTCCTCTGGAGTTTTTAGAGCAATTCGCGGAGCACTTCAAGTCGGAATATGAGAGGAAGTCTGGTGCTCCTAATTCACCACGCGCCGCTTCACCGGCTCCTCAGGATGAGAGGTCGCCTTCTCCTCGGGGTGAGGGAGCTGGGAACTTTTCCAATGAGAACGGAAATAGTGCTGGGGAGGCTCAGGCGGGGGCTTTGTTGGCCGCTCAAGTGCAGGAGATGCAGGCAGCGCTGAACATGTTGCAGCTGCAACAGCAGTTAGGGCAGTTGCACCCGATGGTGGCCCAGATGCTCTCGCTGGGGCTGCCCCTAGGTCTGAACATGGGCGCTCTGGCCGCCATGAACCTGCAGCCGCCGCTGGTGCCGCTCATGCTGCCGCCTCCACCCTTCGACGCCATGCCCTTCGCTCATGACGCGCAGATGAAACAACAACAACTTCTTCAGCAACAACAACAGGTCAGTATCTAATAAACCTACTCTTACATAGTGTACTCGTACATATATTATCAACTTGATGTTTCTTTATAAATCTTTATTAAATTAAAGTAGGTAGGTATACACATAATAAATAACAGTGATTGTAAAATTTAAATTATCATGGCAACGAACTAGTACCTAACTTATTCTATCAAAGCAATTATTAGTTGTAGGTCTTATCGGGTAATATAAATTTTATTCATTTTCGTACAATTATTTATTTTGATCGTAAAAGTTTTATACCTACTTTTATTTCTTGGCTCACGTAAAAGTCACCCTTAGATAGCAAAGTATTTAATAAAGATCAGCTGTTTCCGAAAACTTGCAACTACACTCAACAGTAATGAAAAAGGGTCACTTTGTATGGAAAATTCTATACAAAGTGACGTATAGAATTTTCCATACAAAGTGACCCTTTTTCATTGTTGTTGAGTGTAGTTACATAATCAATTATGTAACTAAAATTAAAAACCGTTTAGTACGGTTTCTTCATTGGAATACCGCGAATTCCCCTAGTAAAATACAAATGATCGATTATTTAATGATAAAAACTCAATTAACGCGTAGGTACAATAAAATTATATGTATGGCTGTATATTGATTAACTTTTATAAGCATATATACATATTATAGGTAGTTATCACGTAATTGTGGGATTCTAGCGCAATAATCATCGTTTCTACGTTTAATTTTATTCAACTGAATACCTTTTATACTTATCGAAGTTTTTATTTACCTATGTAGGTATTGAATGTTTGTCTAACGCTCATGCCCAACGGCTTGATTATTTCTGTAAGCTTCACTGTTCAGCCGCAAGGATATCGGCAGACATTGTGAGATAACGATTTAACGTTAGCTATCTGTTTGCATAAAGGCGACAGACAATCTTTTGTTGACTAGCTAGGGTCGAATCTTATTATTAACAACGGCTCCGTGCTTACTTACCTGCGGACACCGATCGGTAATACGACCGTAAATAAATGCTCTTTACATTCGAGTTCGAGCTTTGTTCGTTCAAATAGTAACGTATTTTTGTTACCAAGTCAGATTTTCTTTTTATTTTAAAAGATCACCATCTAAACGGTCTAAAGATTGATTTATCGATAAATTTTGCCATACGATTAAATACTTAAAATAATAACGTTATGTTTTTTTTTTGTTAGCAGGCAAATGCTGCGGCTGGACAGAAGCGCGCGCGCACTCGCATTACCGATGACCAATTGAAGATCTTGCGAGCGCACTTTGACATCAACAACTCGCCAAGCGATGAAGCTATTGCGAAGATGGCCAAGCAGTCTGGACTCGCGACCAAGGTAATCAAGCATTGGTTCCGAAACACACTCTTCAAGGAGCGACAACGCAACAAAGATTCACCCTACAACTTTAACAACCCGCCTTCAACAACCCTCAATCTTGAAGAATATGAGAAAACCGGGGAAGCCAAAGTAACACCACTAGATTCGTCTGCGAGCTCTGATGAAACCCATCCACCTCCGGAAAAGAAAGTAAAAATAGAAGAACCACCTATGAACCAACAAGAAGTTAAATCTGAACCAAATGATGAACCAACAATGGAGGAAAAATACCACACCTACGACGATAGACATCAAGAAGACAAAAGCTTCATATTTCCTCAGGCACCCTCTCAAAGTCCTGCCCCGAGCCTAAACCACTCGGACCACCACATATCAAGGCCTCAGACGCCGACCCATCTATCTCTGAACTCCTTGATTCAGTCACAACTTGACTCTATTCCCGCTACCAGTATACCGCAACCGCCACATCCGTCGATGCTACCACCAAAGTTGAATCCGAATTTCACGTCCCCAAACTCCGCGCCCCCGAACGTCCTACCTTTGACCCCAAATCGCAGCCTCAGCCCCGGCAGGGGGCCGGCCGATTTCGGACTTTCCGGGGGCAACTCGAACGGATCCAACAGCTCGGGGTCTTCTGGCAAACGCGCCAACAGAACTAGATTTACCGATTACCAAATAAAAGTTCTGCAAGAGTTTTTTGAGAATAATGCATATCCAAAAGACGATGATTTAGAATATCTGTCAAAACTACTGGGATTGAGCCCGAGAGTTATCGTAGTGTGGTTTCAAAATGCTCGCCAAAAGGCAAGAAAGGTGTATGAAAATCAACCGGCCGCTGAGCCACCCGCGGGCGCAACCGACGACGCTAACAGATTTCAGCGGACGCCTGGACTTAACTATCAATGCAAGAAGTGCCAATTGGTATTCCAACGCTATTATGAATTGATAAGACATCAGAAGACGCATTGTTTTAAGGAAGAGGACGCTAAGAGATCGGCTCAGGCTCAAGCGGCCGCCGCGCAAGTGGCCGCGACGCTGAGCAGCGAGGACTCCAACTCGAGCATCGTGGAGCACCACCCGCCGCACGTGCCGGTGTCGCCCGCGCCGCCGCGCACGCCCACGCCGGCCGCCGCCAACTACCCCGTGTCCCCCGCGCCGCCGGCCCCGCATACCCCCGTCACTCCATTGACGCATACCCCGAGAACCGACGACAAAGATGGCAACTTTCAATGTGATAAATGCAACCTAGTCTTCCCACGATTTGATTTATGGCGGGAGCATCAGCTCGTTCACATCATGAATCCAAACTTGTTCCCCACGTATCCACCGGATTCCCCTTTTGGAATACTGCAACAGCACGCCCAACTACAGCAACTGAATGCTCAACTCGGAAACGACGAGTCCCGACATTCGCTCGTTGCAGCTATAAATCAACAAGCTGTAAAAAGGAAATTCGATGAATACGAAGAAGTGGACACCGGTGAACAGCCCAAAGACAAACGCTTGAGAACTACGATCTTACCAGAACAATTGGATTACCTCTATCAGAAGTACCAAATAGAATCGAATCCTTCGAGAAAGATGCTAGAAAACATAGCTCGTGAAGTTGGACTTAAAAAGAGAGTAGTACAGGTGTGGTTCCAAAACACACGGGCTCGGGAACGAAAGGGTCAATTTCGTGCGCACGCGCAAGTTATCAATAAGAGGTGTCCATTCTGTCCCGCCTTATTCAAAGTTAAAAGTGCACTTGAAAGTCATTTGAGCACCAAACACGCAGACCAGTGCGCCCGCGGCGAGATCAACGTCGATGCGCTGCCGGACGAGGAACTGAGCACTGAATCCACTCCCAGTTTTGGCTCCCAACAAAGTGACCGACAGCAAAATTTTTCGCAAGCGGGGGCTCCCATGTTGCCCCCTATTTTTCCGCCCTTTCACTCAGACATGGAGAAATTTATCAAGCAGTACAGTGAAGAATCAATGAAGCGCTACGTTAGCGAACTGCAAGCGCATGCCGCAGCCCAAGAGAACGGCGGCCACACCGAGTCCTCCGAAAGACGCACAGAACATGGAAAACCGGAGATACCCTTAGATCTCAGCAAACCAGTCGACCTCTCGCGACCGGGATCAGACGCAGACGAGCGGTCAGACACCGCTTCTGAGACCATGGAGTTCTACGAAGAAGACGATCCGACCTCGCCGCTGCCCGGGCAGCAAACGTCGAGACCGCCCGGCAAGCGCTTCCGCACCCAGATGTCGTCTCTGCAAGTGAAGATAATGAAATCATTATTCGGCGATTATAAGACGCCGACGATGGCCGAGTGTGAGGCGCTCGGGCGGGAGATCGGACTGCCGAAGCGCGTGGTACAAGTGTGGTTCCAGAACGCGCGCGCGAAAGAGAAAAAGGCGCGGCTGGCGGCGGGCTTATCAGAAGTATCGGACGCGCCGCCGCCCGAGGAGTGTCGCGTGTGTGATTTCAAGTACAGTCACAAGTACTCGGTGCAAGATCACGTGTTCACGCGCGGGCATATTGCTACGGTCCGCGCGCGGCTGGAGTCGGGCGTGGGAGTCGGCGTCGGCGTGGGCGTCGGCAGCGAGGACAGCACCATGGCGCTCATGCAGATGGCGGCGCGGCTGGAGAGCGGCCTCGGCGGGGAGCTGCACAACGCGTTCCTGCGGCCCCAGCTAGCTGGCAACGGTGAGTGCACTTGACCGCGGGCTCCATCGCGTACCGCGCCAGCGCTACCCGACTGACCCGCTCACGTAGAACCTCGCAGCGGCGAGCTTCCCTCACTCGCTGGCAGCTATGTCTATGACCAATTCCTGCGATCCGAGTGAAGCTCGTTTCACGTGCCGTAACGGTCGTTGCTCTTCTATCCTATTAGTGAGTCCTCTTGTAAATAAAATGTAGGATTTAATGTGAAATAGTTTTATGCTGCTCCTATGTAGTGTTGGTTTTTCGGTGATCTTAAGACTGAAGTCGATGTTGCGAGGCTGCGTGGAGGCCGGCAGCGGGCGGGCCGGCCGGTGGGCGGCCGCTGTGCCGCCACTATTCAAATGCAAACGAATCCCAACAATGGTAGGACGCGTGAAGGACGTCGTATATCTAATGGGACCGATCTGGCGCACATGCATTTCGCTCCACATGAATAATCAATTATTTAAATGACGCCAATCAAAAGACTTTCTCGGAAATTGTACGTCACTGTCCATTGTCTCTTTTTATTTCCATCGCATTCTGGATCTCGATACGCCATCTTTAGATTTTGCGTAAAACCAGCACTACGTAGCGCCTAGACTAGTAATCTGTTGCATAATATTATTCTTCCTAGTTGTTCATATTTAAAACTCCTATTAGGTATTAGAGACTTGTCGATTGTTGTAGGATTTTAATGAAAACCAAATTTATATATTTTAGAGAATTTAAAACGTTTTAGTTATTTTGTAAAGTCATAGCGAAGCCTGAAGTCTATATTACTATTTAAATAAGGTGCCTTGTAGGATCCAAGTGTTTTGTAAATTATTTTCTTAGGACCTCCACTGTAAATAAGTTGATCGTGTAAAAGTATACTACTAGATGTAATAATAGTGCGCTGTAAATTGTTTCCGATCGCTGCCCGAGTCGTGTACTGCGATACCTATTTAGAAATAGATAAATATATTGTGTTTGTTTCGTAGAGGCATCTTAAGAACTTGTGATATAACCGTATCTTTATTTAGTTACTTCGAATATCGATAGATCGTGGCGCATGTCTGAGGGCGCGAGACCAAGGGCAAAAATATATACAGACATAACACTAGAGTAGTTTGTCGAATTTTCCATAATAATGAGATCCTTCGGAACTTGTGGGGTCGGCCGGCTGCAGTTTTTGCTATTCTCCTGACGGATTTACATAAGAGTGGGTTGGAATTGGGGAGTTAGGCGATATGCAAATATTTCCTTCAAATTAAAATGACGGCAGCACGGCGCGGCCCGAGCCGCGCTGCGCACGCGCCGCGGGTGTTGCCATTATATTTCTATTTACACTGCGAAAAGTTTCACCTCCGACGCGGTCTAGCGTCTTGATACGTCTCCATCGACCTTTCAAATGCTAATGCACTTTTGCGATCGCGGTGCAAACACAATGCACTTATATACAATGTCACACGTGTTATTTTGGCTTATGTTTATTTGCATATCGCATTTTTGTTATTATTTTAATTTAATTTTTGGTTATGTTTGTATTTATTTTTGTATCTTAGTTTTATTATCTACTGCTATTATGTTTCACTGTGTAAGTAGATCGCGTGCGTCGCAGGGCGCACACGCATGTCCGTATACCTGACGGCAGAGAGGTATTCTGATATTGAACATGCCTCCAATACGACTTCCAATAATTTTATTTTAATTTGTATAATTTAATTATAATTTAATTATGTGCGATCTGCATTTACTGTTATTCCGACTGTGGTTATTGAAACAAAGTCCAGTGCCAGCCAGTGAAAACATTCTTTGGTATTGTTTTTTGCGACCGAATCGTCTAGAGAAAGATTGAGAGTCTTGTAAACTGATAGTATTATTATAATTATTCTACAGTTATTATATTTGCAGAATTCGTTGAAATAAATGCAATATTTATATTATTGAATTATGTTTTGTTATTTTGTTTTTTCCTTGGTTCCTTTATTTCCTTTGCTTTTGTTTCTTTTGTTGTGGGACAAAAAATTGCATGAGGTATCTTATAGAGAGGTTTGTTAAAAGCTTTAAACAATGGAATTATTTTCGGATGGGCAGTGTTTTAGGAAAGTCTCCTGCTACGCTCGAAAGTTGAAATTACTTTTGGGCAGGTGAGCAGGATAATTGAAGTTGAGTATTACGGAATGTTTAGTGGCCTGGGCATCGGGGGGCGCATACCTGGGCAGGTTTAAAACAAAGGCAACTATTGTTTCTTCATCGGGCAGGCTCCGGAGGTGCGACCTGTCCCGGGCGCGTCGTGGGAGGTGCTGCATTGTAATAAGGCCTTTATCCCACTGTCAACATTGTAGAAAGATGTTAACAGATTGCTAGTTGAGTGTTGAGAGCTATTTAAAAAAGTAAAACAAACGGAGTAGCTTTTTTGCGCGAGAATATTTTAAGTTATAACGATCGTAACGGCACACAGCTGTAAAAGGTACAAAGAATTTGAAAGTTTGTTTTTTATCATATTTGATGCATTGAACGAAGTTCGTTATTTAGAGTAGTTTTGATTTAGGTTACGTTATACCTAACGTAAATTAGCTTTGGATAATTTTAAAATGCGCTTTTTTTTCTTAATACATAACTACCTATTGAATTTTTAATCAGATTTAAAACAGAAATATAAGTAAATAGAAATACTTACCTAAAAATAGACCGTGGTGGCACCTATTTTATTAATTGATGAGAAAAGGTGTTTTAGGGTCCACTGACATACTCGTAGTGTTAGTGTTAAATCATACCTAACCAAACATCGCTAAATTTAATTTACAAATATGTAGTAGTTAGGTACTCGTGCTCAGTCGCGATAGTATAGCTACAATGCACTTGCCTAGGTACCTAAAAGTTGCACGCTCCACTGACTTCGTTTAATTCACAAAAACTAAAGGGCATGTAAGCGATATCACAATTGAACCTTTTTCTCAAACTACGAACAATACGTAATTTTTTCAGCCTCCCACTCACCGATTCGAGTGTATTACAAAAAATATTAAATTACAAGCACACAAAGAAATAAGGCTAATCTGGTTAAAAAAATACCGTTAGTGAACCACCTAATTATTTCATTGTTAACTGACAATATATAGGACGTGCTTACCAGAAAACGGCGCGTTTTGTTGTATCACAAAAGAGTTTTTTTGCATTTAACCAATACCTATCATGGCTCGAGGCAATTAGGTAGATCAAGGATAGATCGAAATCGATTTGACAACAATGTTTTGGTCTCAACATAGGTATTATTATTATTATTGGGGGGTTTTGTAGGAAACTATAAGTATCCCTCAAGTTCTGCAGAATGAAGTTGATACTCTGGCAATACGGCAAAGTATCTTGAAATAACTGGCAATACGGCAAAGTCAATTTTTATAAATTTTGTAAGTATGAGAATATTGGAGATAATGGCAATGAAACCGATCAAACGTAGAGAGAAGCATCTAAAAGAAAGTCAGCCGACACGAATAAAAAGTGCACTTTAAGATACTTGAAGTAAATCAGGTAACTAGAATTTTCGATTACCTACTTATACTTACGATTAAAAGTTGTTTAGGTACCGAAAAATCTATCCGATAGCCTCATAAACATCTAACGTGTCAAGTCAAAATCAATTAAAAAAACCGTTCTGAAAATATTTATCTACTAATTCACTTAAGAAACCCACCTCCGCTCCGCACGTAACAAACCTAGTTGTAAAAAAAATAAACTCATTGTTATTTGATAAAAATAAAACGCACCTTTTGAATGCCAGTAGTTTTATGCATATTTTATTGCGAATACACAGCGTTCCCAGATGAATATAAATAAGGTAAAATTGAACACATGTAATGACTATTTTTGAATTCCGTAATTGGCTAACTTATTAAATGTAGCCATTTATGCAGTCAGCTACTTGAAGTATTTTGTGTGTGCACTTACCAAACAGAAGCTTTTTAACAATACATACATATTTAGAGGCGCTATAGCTAATGATATGTATGATATGCAAAGTAATGTATGATATAAAAATACAAATTCTTTATTTTCCATGAAATTATACAATAGGTATAAAGATAATATTGCTGAATGGATTCTGGGTGGTAATGGTTTACCAACTGCTTATCATGGAGAGGGTCGATAGTTTCCAATTGTGCGAATTTGAATTTGCCACTGAGCTTTTCGGTGAAGGACATCATCGTGAGGAAATCTGCACCTAAACGAAGTTTTTCAAGGATGTGTGTGAATTCCCGAATCCGCTTCCGCAATGTGCTCGCGATTGGACTATTGGCCCAAACCATCTCATGATGAGAAGACCTGGCATAGTCGATTGTGGTTGTGGGGTATGGGATGTTATACGTACACCTGAGAGTAAGTAGGTACGAGAGTAATATCTACCTATCAAGTTACGTACTGAATCTGTCATAATTCTACGTACTGAATGAGATAAGTAAATAAGATATCCTATAGGTAGACGCAGATATGGATTAAGATAGGTTATTCTTAACAATGATGAAGCCTTTACGAGTGATAGACAGTCTCGGAAAAAATCGTAGATTCGTCGTAGCAATGACTATACCTCCCTTACCTATGTAGTTTGAATACCCACTTAATTGGCTCCTTTCTCTACCATTCTTGATAGAGATTAAACAAGTAGGTAGGTAAGTACCTGTTTTTTTTAATAGTAAAAAAATAAACAGCAACATTGCATGCAGGAATAATCCTATTCATAGTTCAACACCTTGAATCATATTCATATACACGTGTGATGTGGGATTGCGAGTCCAGATACATTTTGAACAAAATCTTTAAGTATTCATTCGATATAAGTGTAAACAAGCGCCACCTATGTAACTAAAATGAATTTATTTTAAACTTAATAGTCTGAACATCAATATATTTGACGCTACACGTCACAAACGCATATAAAATCGTTAATCATCCGCAGAACCAAAAAAGCAATATTACAATACAGATCGATCTGCAAATTCTGTTAAATCGTAATAGTCGACGGCGCGGTCACGTCGGCCCCCCATTACCCGCTCCAAACCGTATCGACAAATAACCACCAATTATTGGATCGCTACAATCTTTTTACAATTTCTTCTCCGTCCAACGTTATTATATTTCTATTAAGCCTTTTTTGTAATCAAACTACTAATGATTCGATTCCATTTCCTAGGCGGACGTGCCGTCTCTCGATGTTAATGACACTCGTAATTAGATCCGGATGGTTCGAGGGCGTTGCCCCTGCGGTAATGGCCAAGTGTCAATTTTACTTAAAAATATGGTAATTTACAAGACGCCATTTTGTTGAGCAAATAGGAACAAAAGCGCTAACGAACCGCTGCACTGTCAAGCCGAATCATCGTAGGATTGCGCGAGTAGATGTTCGCTTACCGTTCAGATTTACCATCGTTCAGATTTATTCAAAGGAAGGCACATGGGCAAGTAACTAATATATATACACAGCTAGGCAGGTACTATCAGTTACTTGGTTAAGGAAAAACACGTTTGAATTAAATTAGTGGAATTGATATTAAATGTTTACAAACTATCTGCCTGTCTACTTACACTATGACAAAAAAGAAACAGAGTAGAATTTTGCCAATTAATAGGTACTTGAAAAATCGCGTTGCTTAGAATGTGAAATGAAATTTAGGTACTTACCTACCTAAACTGTCGAAATATACTTATATAATTATCTCCCATCCTAAACAAACGTACAAAATATCTCTCACGCATATTAATAAACACTTATCATCACTCATCTGAGGACGTCATCTACATAGGTTCACAAGATAAAGGGTGTTTAAAGGTAGTTGTTCCAACAAGTGCGGCGTGGCACTCGCCAATTAGGAGGTCAGTCACCGGCTGAGGACCACGGAAACATCTGAAGCACGAACCAGCCCCGCTGCTTGAAGGTTCCGTATGAGAAAAATGTAATCTTGAAAAAGGACTCTTTGGTTACTAACCCAAAAATAGCCGTGCCCGCTAAACGGTAACGAAAACTCGTGTTTATACATGAATGCTTACCGTAAAATGCCTTAAGTTTTCCAAGTTGTCTGAAAATTTGCCTAAACAATATCTTGGTAGGTAATATAGTTATTTTACATCAATTTACTTCTGCCAGTTCATGATAAATAGAGATGTCTTTCCTTATTTTTTATTTTTTCCTTATTTGAACCTTAAGTGGCAGTGGGCGGGGCACATTGCTCGCAGGACTGATGGCCGATGGGGCCGGAAAGTTCTCGAGTGGCGTCCACGAACCGGGAGACGAGCTGTCGGTAGGCCTCCAACAAGATGGAGCGACGACCTCGTGAAGGTCGCGCGAAACCGGTGGAAGCATGTAGCACAGGACCAGTCTGAGTGGCGAGCCTTGAGGGAGGCCTATGTCCAGCAGTGGACGTCTTTCGGCTGAAATGATGATGATGATGATGATTTTTATCTTTTGCAAAGTTAGGGCGTCAGGCAAAGTTAAGGCATTTACGATATAAAACATGATCCTATCCCATTGCAATTAATACGTTGAGGGTTTTCATTATTAATCCATATATTGAAATTCTTATAAAATGGTTTTTTGATGTTTCTCTGAAAACGCGGGACCCTGGAAATCAGGCACTGCGCGTGCGTGCGGTCATGTTTCAATTTGTGAAATTGATTTGTGACGAGAACTGATTCAGTTCGCCTAAGCACCAGCTACTCACTAATAAATAAAACCTAGCATTTGACTCCCGTGGGGAATAATTTATGTTTTTAATTTGTTAAACAGGCTGTTTTATGAACGACAACGACTGTCGCTTTGTGCTAATAACGAGGACGTAACCTAGCTTGCATACAGAGCCAATAATATTGCTAGTTATTTTCCCTGTTGAAAAGTATTGGTAACACTATGCTTTCTTCGATTTGCGTCAAATAGTTATAATGAACAAATTAAGTAGGTACACTTGACAATTTCTGCGAAATTCAATTTGAAGTCGATGAAGGAAAACATCAATTCAAGGATGTCTGTGAAGTCTCCAGTCCGCACTGGGCCCGCGTGCGGACTAGGAGGTAGGCACCTGGTGGGCTGCGCCCAGACTGAAATAGGCTATTGTGGAGGCTAGGGCTAGGTAGGATAACAGATCATAATAATAATTATATAATACTAGCTTCTGTCCGCGACTTCGTCCGCGTGGAATTCGGTTATCGCGTTCAGGGAACCATGCGTTTTTCCGGGATAAAAAGTAGCCTACCTATGTCCTTTTTCGGGACCCCAACTATGTCCATGCCAAATTTCAACTCAATTGGTCCAGCGGTTGAAGCGTGAAGAGGTAACAGACAGACAGACAGACAGAGTTACTTTCGCATTTATAATATTAACTAGCTGACCCCGCGGACTTCGTACCGCCTTGGATTTTTTTTTTGGGTATGAAAAATAGCTTACGTCCTATTCTCAGACCTACTAATCATACATACCAAATTTCATAAGAATCGGTCGAGCCGTTTCGGAGGAGTTTGGTAACAAACACTGTGACACGAGAATTTTATATACCTATTAGATATGGATAACGTGCTAAAAACATTTCTAAAAGCCAATAATTACTATTATTACAGACCTAGGGTGGTGAATTCGTAAATGTCCCAGATCGCAGGTTTCTGTGGCCCGACCCGAAGGTGAGGGCCATTAATATGCGATCTGGGGCTTTACGAATTACCGCCTGTGGTTTGTCAAAGGTTTTACGTCTTGCCTTGGCTAAGAAGTGAGATTTTCTCTCCGCGTAGCGGGCAGAAAATCCCACTTTATGGCCAAGGGTGATGTAAAATCTATTTACTCGACTAATCCCTATATAACCACAGAGGTTAGTAGAAATCGCGACGTCAGTAGAAAAACTACTTACCACCGCCACACTACTTAATAGGGGCACTTAGTGCTAGGAAGGTGCGAGTCATCGCTCTAAGTCGCGATTATTTTAATCGTTCACTTAGTTACTAATGCAAATGATGCCGTAATGCCGTTACTGTATGATATGCATTCATTTTATAAGTAGTCTTTAATAAACATTAAACATACCTAATATAAAAATAGGAATAATTTAACAAACATAATACACTCAACTGAAATGCAGATGCCACTTTGTATAGGATTTTATATACAAAGGGACCCGTTTTAATTACTGTTGGGTGTAATAGAAGTTAATAGCCGCGTAGGTCCCATTTCCATAGAAATTTCGGGAAATCCTTTCTCGTGCTGGTCCCCTACACTCCAAGGAACGTATTTGTCAAATTTCGTTTAACTACGAACATTACTCAGTCAGTCAGTAATAGAAGAGTTTCTAACACGCTTTTATTAGGTCGACCTGTTTTTAATTTTAACTAACTACATAATGGAATCTTGCAAGTTAAATTTGACCCACTTTCCAATTTCCGATTGAGCTGAAATTTTGCACGAATATGTAAATCGCGTAACAATGCAATATTACGATGACGTGGAGCTGATCTGATGATGGAACTGGAAGGTGGCGTTAGGAACATCGTAATAAACCTACATAAACCCATCGAATTTGGGCTCGTTTGATTCGTCTTCAAGGGAAGATGAAAGATTTACAAAGATAAGTACAGTCAGCAATAAAAGCGTGTCCCAAAAATTCAATTTTTGTAAAAACTTATATGATATTAGCTAATTGATTAGGTATCTGGTGGATCCCAATCCAGGAACTGAACGTGTCAAATGTAAACGGAGACTGAGACATCCTGGATTAGAAAAAAAACTACTTATAAGTAGTTCATCTTATAAGATAAATATTTCAATGAAAAACAATAGGTACTTGAATACTTACTACTAATTGACAAGAAAATAAATAAAACGCCTCCAAACTCCAACAGACTGCAAACGTTAAATTCGCTAGATTGTCACATTTAGGTATGTACCTAACCTAATACTTACTTTGGGTCGGTTCACTTGACACCGAGCACAGCCGACCGAATTTAGATCCATCTTTTATTATTGTTCAAGCTAAGCTAAGCAAGGTAAGAAGGTACTGAGAGAAATATACTATCGTTCTATTACTCAAGTAGGTAGGTCCTACGTACAAACAAACAGTCGCTCTCAACATAATACATAATGCTATCTTTTGCGGGATTCGACCCCACAACCTTCAGTCCAAACAGGGTCGTTTTCAGCTGACGCAATCAGGTCCACGGCATCTTTTCATTCATACATATTTATTTATTTATTTGGTCTACCAACAGCAGTTACAATGTTACATTCTTTTAAAATACTAGCTGAGCCCGCGGACTTCGTACCGCCTTAGATTTTTTTTCGGTTATGAAAAAAAATTTTAATAAAAAAATATAACCGACTTTAAACTCCGATAGCCTGTGAAGTTGGTGTCAAATTCACTATAAGATAGTCATAGCTTTGGGGCGGTTCACTTGTCACCGACTTCACAGGCTGTCGGAGTTTGAAGTAGGTTCTATTTTTTTATTTTCAAATTTTTTTCGGCTATAAATTATTTAAAATTTTAATTCGGTTTTCAAACATGTGTACGATGGGGCGTAAGTCTCACTGTAGTCTTTGAAATTTATGCCAAAATCATATACATGCTAACAAATTTCGAGGAGTTCCCTCGTTTTGTCATGGATCCCATCATCAGAACTAAACCAAATTATTAAAAGGGTTCAAGTTGGAGGTACACCTTTCAATTATAAAAAGATTCATCGAAATCGGTTCACAATTGACAGAGCTATGAAAAATAAAAAATATACGCGTCGAATTGAGAACCTCCTCCTTTTTTTTCGTCGGTTGAAAATAGCTTACGTCCTATTCTCAGACCTACTGAACATACACACCAAATTTCATAAGAATCGGTCGAGCCGTTTCGGAGGAGTGTGGTTACAAACACTGTGACACGAGAATTCTATATATTAGATTACATGTAAGTGATTCTATAGTTAATTGCACGCTACTTAAAGGTGGACACCGCATGCAAACAGTTAAGAAAGGTATATAAAATAGATGTATTGTTATATTAAGACAACAATACAATGAAGAGATTAGACATATGACAAAAAAAAATATATCTGCCAGTGACAAGAAAAGACGTCATACTTATTTACTCCATAGGCTGTTTACGCTGTCAAGCATTACTTGCCTAGTCGGACTCGGGGACCTATTCCCGTAGTCCGCACGTGCAATGCGGACTATTGGGGGTTTTCCCATGTAGTCCGACTCAGGCCTCACATCTGACTCAGCCCTCAGGCTGTCAATCAGTTACCTACCATCAAATCTGAATTTTTCAAAAGCGACACACCCTTGAGTACAATTTACGTAGGCGTATGTTATTTTACCTACGCTTTTAAACATGCACGGCACATGTTCTTAGAAATTCTCATCTGAACTGTAATAAAATCATTTTTATCTGTGATATAATTTATACATCATATAATTCGCTAGCTTCTGCCCAAGACTTTGACTGCGTGGAATTCGCTTTTCGCGTTCCCGCTTGAACTCTACGATTTGCCAGGATAAAAATTGCCTATATCCTTTCCCGGGCCCGGGACTCCTACTACATACCAAATCTCATCTAAATTGGTCTTCACGGTTAAACAACTGTGAAGAGGTAACAGACAGACAGACACAGACATAGTAATTTAATTTGCACTTAACGAAGACCAATTGCCCAAACGCTTCTCACTTTCATAGGTGTACTAATCTCTTGACAATGTCAAATTTTCACATCAATTTTTACTACCTACTCCATTTGTAATTGAAAAGCATTGTTTTCTAGCATGTGCAGAAAGCCGACGACGCCAATGATTGCGGTGGCTCGTGCCGGGCTTCATTAGCAATACCGCTGCGCGGGCGCAGGCAATCTGCCGCATACCGACTTAATAACTAGACATCTTGCGGGAATCCATAAACAATGTTAGTGGTAGTACCTGGTGCTAGATGTGTCCGGTACCACCGTCTTTCTCCGCTAACCTGCCGCCAAATAGCAGGGCTCGTACTGTTGTGTTCCGGTAGAGGGTTAAGGCAGCCGGTAAAATTTCTGGCACAAAGGCATTCCATCTTAGGCCTCAGGGTAGGCAACGCATTCGAGATCTTACGCTTTCTTAATGGGGGATTTCGGTGTCCATGGGCCGCAGTGACCACACTTACCATCAGGTGGGCTGTGCATTTGTTTGCCTGTACCATTGATATATAAAAAAACAAGGCTATTCATAATTCTATAAGAATAGCTGCTGGAAATTTAAAAGTTTATACTGTAAAAAAATCAAAGAACGTCAACGTAAATATAAAGAAAAGGCAATCTCCACTGACTAAATCAGTGCTTTACTACATAATTATTATGAACGTATTATCATGCGGTTTTCCCAATTAAATGGAAGGGTTCATGAGGTAAGTTTTGGTGTATAATTTGTTGAAATACTACACGTGCAAAGCCGGGGCGGGTCGCTAGTTTTGGATAAAAAGAGTGCCAATTCATCTATAAGTAATTGTGTAAAGAAGTCTTTCCGATCTTTCCTTCAGTGATTGCGATACAGTCTGATCAGTTCCTGAGAGTCGACATATTTCTTTGATGAAGATTATTCGATTCCCAAGAGCTGTGAGCAAGCATAACTCAAATAGGTAGGTATAAAGGCATTTATAAAGGACTCTACTACGGGTGCTAGAGTCATGTAAAACCGAAATCACACGAGAAAGCTAGGAAAGATCTTAAATATCTCTACGATCAAATACGAGTAGTTAATTCATAAATCGGCCGTAGTCTAGTACCGATTACACGTATTCTGAGCGTGACAGGTCGTCTAACGTCTAGAAACATAAGCGGATTCAAACATTCTGATTAATAAACATGTATACGTGAAGTAAGGATCATTGAACACCGTAAATGAATAAATGGACATCAGATATCACACGTGAACATCCCGACCATTCTCCAGCATAACATGTGATGCAGTGGAAATTTTTCAAGTGATCCCGATGTGTCCGAATGAATTTCTTAATTATACGCGGTGAGCACGTTTTGTACGGGGCCATTAAGCCCCTAGATTGTTCGATTCTACACTTGCCATGCAAATTTTATAGATAACGCAAAGTTACGTGCATTATTAAGCGCAACTACGTCGCCCCCCATTTCCATTTCACTTATAATAATGAATAGTGAGTTGACGACATCCACCGACACCACTTTGAGAGTCAGATCTCAGCTGCAGCTGCCGTCATAATCGATTCAGCCTGAAACTTTATATTCCTTGCATAATAAATGAGGTACAAATACAAAATCATCACAAATTACCTTACGGATTTGACTGTTAGATGTATTTATGGCACGCGCGAGCTATTTGCGCAACGGGGTACGTCGGTGTCCGTAATGGAAAATTCCGGCGGCCGGGCCCTATAGCTGCCTCCTGAAAACTTTTATAAATATTGTGATGGCTGTTTTAAATATCCAGCCGTGGCTCGACACGTGACTGGGATCACGTGTGGCCACACAATCTCAAAGTCATACTCTATGTCTGGGCACGTTAACTCCAAATGTACCTACGGCCGGACCCACTAAGGTCGGGTTTCATAAAGTACATTAGATAAACAAAACAAATCAGATATACACAATTCTTTTTTTATCTAGCTGGGTCTAAGAATAGCCTGAAAATATCACGTGAAATTCGTATTTCTGTAATAAAAATTGATTTGAGAAGCGTAAATGACGTTAAAGCAATAAATAGTAACAAAATAAATCATCGTTGAATCTTTTCCGTCACTAATAAGAGCGAGAATCAGTGCTCTACGCAGGGGCGCTAAAATGTTGCTTCCGTGCCTAGCAAACTTTAGCATTGTACTCGTAGACTCTGCTAATGTCGTAAAAAAATAGATTTAATAGTTAATTAAAAGGCTAAGTTTAGTCAGTGATATTTATTTATTTAAATTGTATTCCATATAAGTAAAAACTAATACAAAAGGCGAAGTTAAGGCCATAAGTCATTCTCTACCAGTTAAACCTTTGGGCAAAGCAGAAATTGTTGTGGCGGTGCAAGAAAGCCTTTAAGCAATAAGTAGGTACACAAAAAAAGGATTTAATAACATATTTGTGTATTTTGGTATTTAAGAAAAATACTTCTAAAAGCTTATTTCACCTATTTACGAAAATTACACGGAATATCTATTTCTATTTTACTCGACCTCTGTGCTACCTAGGTATAAAGTCATGAAAGATGCACAAATAGCTTTCAGTTCCTGGAGAACACTGTTTCTGTTTTTCAGTTCTGTACCGAAAGCCATTCACCTCAACTTTCGCTTAAGCACTAGTATCTCTGTATCTTTTCCTTGGAATTTTCTTCTCTTGCAATATTTCTCGGCGCGTGCGCAGCGCGGTCTTATTGGCGCGGCGCGAGGGGCCCGCATATCCGTCCTAATTGAGCGCGCGCTAAATAGTCCGATTGGGGATTGTTATCGCATCAGCAGGCTAATACAATAAGGAAGTCCAGCAGGATGTCGGTGCCTGGGAACTTCGGTTTGACATCGAACTACATAGGTACCGAATCTGTAACCGTAGTGAAATTACTACCGATTTGATAATTAGTGCAGTTACAGAGAATTGATTTCTTAATACCTACAAGTTGTTCTGGTCATGAAGAGATTTTTGCAAAATTATCGCAGAGATTGTAACTGTTTTAATAAATGATTACAAGCGTTCTTCGAATTGTGAAAATAAGGGGGAAATGCGTTGGAATGAAATGACCTACAGATCAAAGTTAAGAAACATTTTAAAAATTCAAAATTAGAGAAAACAATTGACTGTTTTCTTTAATGTTTTTCGCTGCCTGTTTTTTACTGAGTGAGCGAAGCGTCTCCATTTCAATTTGGTCAAAATGCTTTGTCTCTGGATTTCACTAATTTGTGCGTTCTCTTCTACGGCTCGCATTACTCAACCGATTCTCGTCAAACTTTGTGAGCAGGTTCGAAGATTAAAATATATTTTTTGTGGATTGGAAATTTAGGAAATTTTCAAAAAAGCGGAGGAATGAGGTGCATGATATTCTAAAATTTTTTAAGCTTCGCAAAAGTAAGTAGGATAACGACGTCAATGCTCTCAGTGCCACTAGATGTACTTGCTTACTTAGAGTGCAAGATAAAATAATGAATTGGGTTTTTGTTCTTCAATACTTCATAGACATAAAATGCATATTATTATTATTATACTTTCGACCTAACAAAAATAATTACAATTTATAGACCGATCCAGTTCAAGCTGGTCCCAATTTAGATCGTTTCAGTTCGTTTAATTTGTAACTGTTGGTACAATACTTACATTTGAAAGGAACTTTTACTAGTATCTATCGTAATAATCTTCAATTTGAGAGCAAACAATAAGTCCGAATATGTAGTAGCTCTTCAAGTAACATATTGTGAGTTATCGGACTTGAATTTAAGGGCTCTCGGCACAATATGCCGGCCTCATTATGAGGGCCCTTTGTCCTTGGAACCAGTTCCTTTCATTCTCTTTAGCGACGGGACATTGAAGAAGTGTATCAAAACCAAGAGCCCCCCTCGGTCAATTCCATTCATGACCTGTTCAGACATACTTACACTAGCGTAAGACGAAACGACGTGACTGGAACGAGACTCGTAAAACGATAGGCCCTTCTGGAACTGAAGTGTAGTTCAAGGGTGAGCGACGCACCCTCGAAATGCGACTTTTAATTCTAATTAAACACAATTGTCTCCTAATAATAATAACGGATGAATTCTCTACTTATTGCTTTTGTTGAAGAAACAATTGCTACTTTTTTTCTGGATGGTCTTCTAAAGTGGACATAATGAAAGATTTTTTACGGTAAGCGGTTCCCACACTCATTCGTCGTGATGAGATTCACATTACACTTGGTCCGAGTTTGATTGAAAGAAACATGCAAATGTGCGCCGAAGTCATTGTTTAATAAACGGCCATACTGCTCTTCATGAGAACAATTTCAGTCTGTATGTGAGCTGAATACGTATCAACATCAACCAAAATCAGTACAACTATAATTGACCGTTCGTATCTAAGGCCAAAATTCTGTCCCACCAAAACGTTACTCACCTACCTTATTAACTACACATTCTTCATACATACACTAAAGAATTAAGTATAAAGTCACCTCAAAGCGCTTAAATATGCTTTTCCCCCTTTTGAAAATTGTGTAACCTCATTTGGTTCAGGATGCGAGGCCTACGAAGCTATTAATTACCGGAGAGTGCGCTCGCGCACGACCAGAGACCACGCCGTCGCTGACTTATGCTTGTTTACAGAACTCAACATTGCAGACGATCTATTCCTAGAAATAGGGATAAAAGGATTAAAAAAATATATCCGATAAGTAAAATGCATGCATCAGATTTATCTAACTTAGGCTTTAGTAATAAAACTGTGGATACACGGTCATCTAATTTCAACTCTGTCGGTTATATATTCAAATGAACATGATTTTCAATGGATCGGACAAAAGCTCACATCGAATACGCCTATGGCTCGCCTGCATCTGTTTAGCATTACTCTTAGTTCTCGAAAAACTTGTCGCCGAAGATGCATTCAGTGTGACCCGAACCGTATAGGTTGCACATTTTTTCAGTAGTTCCTTTCGTGTTGGAAGCGAAACTAAATACAACTGTTTTATTAACTTAAATTACAATCTGCCGAATACGTAAATCGTTGAATTCCCGACGACACGCTTGGCTCATTTACCCACAAGGCACAAACACAGCAAAGACCTTCCGAGACCCCTTTTCACATGTGCAAAGAGAACACTGTTATTATCACTCTCCACAAGCTACAGTAATCGACCAAACGGCCAACCGTACTCTATAATTGCACATTTAGCGGGTTTCACTTTTCAAAACGGACAAAAGCGGTTAATATTGTCAATGCCAGAGACATCGCAATTGCTTATAATAGTGTATCTCAAAGGAGTCAGCGGTATTCGCGAGTGGGAACGTTGTAGGCAGTGTGGTGTGCTTCCACTGTTTCCCGCAAGTTCCTTGTTTACACAGGCATTATGATACTTTTAATGGGAACCGCTTCGTGACCATGTGATTAATACGTGTATTTGTAGTGAGTATGTAATTAATACGTGTATTAATTGCATACTCATTACATGGTCGAATGACTAATGGGATACAAATACACACTGAATCACTGTTAGCATTGCACTTAACCTTGGGCCCACTTGCACTATTGGTGAAGTTGGATCAAATTAACTCGCGTTAGAGGCTAACCCCTTGAAGCCGTGGTAGCCTAGTGGTTCGACCTACCGCCTCTCATGCAGAGGATCGGGGGTTCGATTCCGGCTCGCACCTCTAAGTTTTCTTATGTGCGAAATTCGAATGAACCACTGAGCTTTTCGGTGAAGGAAAACATCGTGAGGACACCTGCACGCATTTGCGAAGTAATTCAAGTGTGTGAAGTCCTCAATCCGCACTGGGCCCGCGTGGGGGCTATAGCCCAATCCCTCTCGTGACGAGTGGAGGCTTGTGCCCAGCAGTGGGACGCAAATAGGCTGTAGTAGTAGAGGCTAACCCACGGATAGCGGCGTTGGTGCAAGACCGTAGGTGGACCACACAGCATCAGACCACAGACCACAACAAATCAATGCGTGACCGTTCTCGCTCGAATTGGACTTTGAATCGAGTTACTTAAAATCACTTTCAACGCCGTGACGTCTTGACTTTCCCTCTAGAATCCCTATGTAATTACTTTGCTTCCCGAACGAGGCCCCTGGAGCCCGATCTCCATATCTAGTATACCTATATGTCTGTAGAACTCAAGTGATCGTATGTAGGATTGTATGTATATGATTGTATGCATGTAATGTCCGGGTTTAACTCAAGAAATACGACCATTGCATTGCCACAATATTTAGAATGGGGATAGATTATATAGGCTACTTTTTATCAAGGAGAAACGGATAGTTCCCGCGGGAACATGTTACCGAATTCAAGTCACGGGCAGAAGCTAGTTAAACGACACTCAACACCAATGAAAATGTGTCACTAATTTCTTTAGGATTTTCCATAAGTACAAAGTGACCCGTTTTCATTGCTGTTGATTGTATATTTCTACACAGATCATCTTGCCATATTTTTACTTACTTGCGGTTTGCGCTAGTTGCCACGTAACAATTTCCTTTAACAAACAGTCCTACGTCACATAACCTGGTCCGGTGGCATGGCGGCCTTTAATTGCCCCACGCCTCTCGCCCTAATGACCGTTGCATCATTCAAGCCATTTAATTGTGGTGTCTTTGGCGCAATTACACGCATCCATGCTTCTGGCTGGGCCGACTGCTTGATAACAGATTTCTCTTCTGACCTGAAGCTAGAGAATGAACTTGTGTTTGTTTAAATATTAACGCGGCAGTTAGAATGAAACGTTTTGTTATTAAAATTAAAATGTTATACTTTGATTTTTGCAATACATGGCCAGTGCTTTTATAGCTCTTGTGCTACAATGGGATTATGGGTTGTCGAAAAATGTAATCCACTATATTCGCCTTCGTTTAATTTAATTTAACTAAATTCGTACGATGGTGAGGTTGGAAGTATGTAGGTTACGGTGCCGCGTATGAATTTGTGATTTATTTCGTCTGTTGTAAAAGATATATTGCACGTTTTAAATAACATTATTAACTAGGTATCTCTAGTTTAGTGAATTTCTTGAGCAACTGTCTGCTAACTTTAAGTCACTTTGACTAACAAGACGTCCTCGGCTTGAGATGTTAAAATAAACGAAATAACCTCAACGAACGATTTTTTGCATAATTAAGTCCTGTAAAATGTGCTATTGGCACGTTCACATTGTTACTCAAAATGAAAACCTTGGCAGTTGAAAAAATCCTCAGTACCTAACAATAACAATGGTCGCGAATTTGTCATTACGGGAGTACGTGACTGTAGCCCAAACACTGCGCGCGCGCCGCCTCGCGTGTCTCGTTTATTTTAATATCACCCTGATACTTTAAGGTTCCGTTTACCTAATCCGAGTGCCATGAATTTTCCATAGATCTAACAATGAAACCTACAAAATGGGCATAAAAAATACCTACTTACATTCCTGCTTTTCACTCGACGTTGGGAACCCGTCAGTCGGATGCCATTTTTCTCTACTTTTCGGATAGTCATTTAAATATAGAGGCGTGATATTTATACGTCCCGTCCTCCAGTAGCCTCTAGGCATATGCCTGAAGTAACATTTTCTAGTAAATTAAAAGTAAAATAAGATAACATCAACGCAACAGGGGACATAGAGATAACGTTACCTGCGTCGTCTCACAAATGACAAATCAATTTAGGTAAAATCCGAAATTTAATTATGATCAAATTCAATCAGCGAAAAGCGACGGAACCCGCTACGCCCACTCTGCATACTCAACACACTTTTATACTTTATTCCGTCGTTCTCTCGTTTTTTCGCGCTTTTTGTCAGGCAACGTGACACTGTCTGATTTTCACGTAACCTGATAAATAATAAACAGTTCCTGAAGAACCTTCGACAACATTATCATACGGCCTTGTGGCATAAAACCGCCAAACAGCGACTGATAAAAGTTTCACGATCGCTCACGTGTAACCCCTTAATGGGAAAAGTTTCATGTCCTTAATTGAATTCTATTTGCAAACGAGAATTCTTCATCCTTAGAGGAATCGTTTGAGGTAAATTTGATTTGGCTCATGAAATTTAGATTAAGTCTAAAGTAAAATTAGGAAGCGTAGGAAAATCCCGATAAAAATAAGTAGATATATATACTCTTCGTTGTTCGAACGTTAAAAGGCTTCCACAATCTCACAAGTAGCCCATACTCGATTCATGTACTTACTATAAATCGTGTCTCTTCACATTGTAACTAACCTTTTTGTTTCATGTACTTGCTGACACTAAAAGTATGAGTAGGTATCGATCATTTTTATTTTAATGTAATTATTTAATTGTCACATATGACATATAAGATCCAAGCCTTATTAGACAACAATACCTTGAGCTGCTTATTATGGCAGCATTTTCTACGAGGCTGTCATCGAATGAGGCCTCCCGTGTATGTAACCATGTATTAGAATAAGCAAGAATAATTCTTTATTTACATCAAACTACGGTTCGGATTAGCATTATTTACTATTCCTCCGACGAATGAATCTCACGACGTTATATGATCTAGAATAACACTGACTGATTCCATTTGAGTTATTCGCTTAAGACGGATGTATAAAAAGGGTATTGAAATTAGATTTAATTCGTTGAAAGAGCAAGAGCAAGAGGCAAGGCAAAAACATATTGAAAAAATATTATTGCATCTATTTATTAAGGAAACTTTTTACCTTTCCTCACATACAAAATAAATCTTTGAGCGAACTATGCTTGCAATAGATATATTGCTATACTGTGATAGGTTCTGATTGAATTCAGTATAATACGTCGTCCGGGCCTCGACAGCCAATAGTCGAACCCTGCTCTAGGGAGTTCGACAAGTAGCTTGCATTAACTCAAGTTGAAGACACAGCTAATGCTTATTGAGACGTCGATCGCGCAAGTTCCCCATTTATTTTTTCCCCAGTTCATTGAATCCCACATTGTATAGCCTAACTCCTAAGGCCCGCATATTTCCGAGAACGGCGAATTATTTCACATTCTAACTACAACCCGCCGACACAACTTTGATGTCATTTAGCGAAAACAATGGAAAGATTCGCGCGCGCAGTTGCATACTAAACGTTGCGCTTTATTTAAATAAACTTATTTTTATTACGGCCGTGTCGCTAAATTCCAGGTGCTAGTAAAATTTTAATGTCTAACTCTTAAATGACTCATGTTTTGTTATTTGAATGGGTTCTTTACTCTGATCAACTTGATTGATTTAAAGCTTTATATCTTATCTTTTTATCACAATAATATTCTAATGTTGTAATGGAATTCTGATGTTGAAGTAGACGCAAAAAATTGTCATGATAATGTGCCAACAATAACCACAAAGTGGCAAATAAAGATCTGGCCATTCATTTTCCATCCAGGAACCGACTTTCCGTGTCCAAGTCAAATTATCGCGTTATCACACTTTCTTGAAGTCGACGGTGTCCGTTATGAAGATGTTCAGTCACGCTCTTGTAATACGTGCATCTCACTTTGTTACGTCGTCTTTATTCCAAACGATTTGCATCTCGCACCTTGTGAGGTTTCCCGCAGCGTTGACACGACTCTTATGCCTCTCTTACGCCGTTGAGTTAAGCTATAATTTTTATGAATCTTGATGGGCTTAAGTGTAAAGTACCAGTGTAAGGGCTCCGGCAGTTTTCGCTATCATAAAGTGATCAGAACCCCGTTCTAATACAGCCATAAATCAGCCTGGGACTTTCCCCGAGTCGTTATCATTCTCTACGCTCCCCGCGCGCCATGGTTTCTGATATTTTGCCAGCTTTTTGTCGTATGCAGTTATGTTAACACGTACCTAATGACAGGTTGTTATATTCTGCAAAACTATCGAGCGCCGCTGTGAATTCTAAACGGTGTCAAACGTTTTCTGCTACTGACAGTTGCGCGCGAGTTTTCTAATGTCATTGCCATTCCTTCGCTACGAAATATTAAATTGTCACCATACAAACACTTTTCTTTGAGAAGGTGAAATTCAACAATATGACATAATTACCTACCTAATACTAGTAAAATAAATATAAAGAGTGGATAATACTATTGCTTGTGAGTTCAGACAAAGAAACTTTATTCTTTCTTTAATTACAGAATAAGACTCAAATAAAGGTGAAAAAATGTAGGTACCTGTGCAGAGAAGTTTTTACTGTTTTTAGTAGATCCATTGGTATGCAAGTGGCGTGTCGACGAACAAAAGGCATTATAACATCCTGTTCCCGCGACACCAACTCTTATTATTATCTTAATGACTAAAATTTATAGCTCCTTAAATTCGCCGTGCTGCAAATATTAAATGTGTTTTTTTTAAGATCTTTCTTTTGCGACCTTCGACTGGTTTTGTTGGCATATTGGTTTCTTAAACAAAAAGTATACCTAATTACTTAGGTAAGTACGTATGTTAGTGGAGCTGAGACCGAGACGAATGTTCTTGGATCATGTTCAGGACAATATCACTTAAAGGCCCAAAGAAGTCTGAACCGACAAAGCAGTATACGGAATTAAATGTTGAAGAAGTAGATCAGAGACATAGAAAATGGAAGGATAGGGTCTTCGCTTGTCCTATCCCTGTGGGAATAACCTGGCGTTAGTTTATGTAGAATTCATTTACACTTAGACTCTACATGTGCATAAATTACCGCGTCTATACTATCGATTCCTACTGGTATACTCGATTGTCTAATGTGTCATTGATTGAATATTAAATAGCCTGTAAAAGTAATACCAAGCAGCAATGACAATGGTATTTCAAGACATTATATTGATAGCGCATAGTTAAGAGTTCAAATGTTTAAATTGTAAACGATATTAAACTATACATACAACTACTAAACTGTACATAGCCATCTAGTACCTAAAACCTATTTTACCTGCCTTACAAATTAAACACCATTTCGTATGCCATTAACTTAACACAAACATTTTTATATAAAAAAGATATTAAATCGTAAAAACTTGTGTGTATTTGAGAATAATGTTGCAATATATATAGCTCAGCTAATGACTGGAATACCCTAAAGGAAAATCTAGCAGCAGGCATCGGTATATGAACGCATAGTAACTGTTTGATTATGTGCTATACGGTAATTCTAAGGTGACATTCAGCCATAAATGGGTTATAGCTTAATTATCAGCATAAGAAACCTTTTCAATAAACTAACTGGCCCGTAGTTTAATTCCTTATCGGAACTGATTGATCTGAAATGACCGAAGGTGTTAATGCAATGGCTTATTTTATTCACTTGAGTTTTCAATATTTTGTAGAAGCGTGTTCGACATAGGTAATGTAAATTGTTTAGAAATGTGACTGCCCAATGCATGCATGCATGCATGTGTGCATGTTCTTTTAATAAATGTAAATTTTTGTAACCTAAAAGCTTTCGTGCAAACCTTCTTTTGGGGCTTAGCGATGGTAGAGCGAACAAATCTTTGCATTTGAAATCCCATACGTCTAGATTAAGGAAAGTATCGACTTTCCATGTAAGTAAACCAAATTTTAACAACTATCAGAAATACCTTGAAAAGGAAAGACACAATATTTTTAGAAATATATTACCAACAAACTACGCCTTAGGAAGTATACTTACTCGAAGAGTTCTTAATATATTATGTTCTACTGGGATCAATTTGTCATATATGACGATTATACATTAGATAATATATGTTGTGACGAAGCCATATGTCTATATTATTTATTGTTTTGTTGCAGGTAAGTTATCCGGCTGTTCTTTAAACGCTCTCTGAAAGGTAAAAAAGCATGACTAAATATTTATAAATTCTTAAAGACTTAAATTATTCGACGAGTATAATGCGGGTCATAAATTGTACAGGTATTGTTGACATTTCATCTAATTTGTAATCGGTGAACATGTGGCTTGCAATTTCAATTAATACCTAGTTTACTTAGTTAATCATGACTTGTTATTTTTCTATGAATTAATATTGGCATATTATAGTAGAATTCAATTTTATGAACCAAAATATAATCGCAAATCCACGTCGGCATAATTTACCAAGTGCAACCGTAATTCCTCGTATTTATTTGCGTCTGGCAACTGAATCTGCATTTAAGACGGGTCCAGGGCCTGTCCCTTCGATTTTTATGCAAATTCAACGCTCAGAGATGGAATGTCCATCAATCGATCTCGTTTGTTTTGGTATAATTTGAATTTCTTGTGCGTCTCACAGGACTATTGCCTTGATTTCTGATGTAGACTATGTAAAGTCGCGCAAACGGGGGCTTACATCGCTAAGGAGTCAGTTGTTTATTGTTTATTGTTTGTTTATTGTGGCGAATTTCTGCAAGTATTAATACAGTGCTCTTTCATTATTTTTATAGATTTATATCATTGCTCGCTTTACGATCGTCGTATTCAGTAATACAAGTTACTTTATAGTCCTTGGGATCGAAAAGGCAACTTCTGAGCTATATTCAAATGTTTCTTCTTCATCACCTTGTCCCCGGTTTAATAAAAGTTGCAACATTGAAGCTCCGAGCCGCAGTCGTCTGTAACATTATTGAAAGCGTTTTCCTCAGACTCCGTTGTATAATCAACGCTTTTCTCGCGTATTTTTATTGATTCTCCCGGCGCCCCCTCCCACTGCAAGGAAGCTGGAAGCTGCCTCCTACCGCGCATTCATAATCGTATCGACACACACGACACAGCCCGCGAGCCTTTACACGCTTTAATTCGTACCCTTTAGGTCCATTCTCCTGCGCCCGCGCTCCTGAAAGAATGGAGCGGAGTCGTGCGTTACCAGCCATGAGACATTAAGCGTCATATAAATTACATTAGCATATAAATAAAGTATTTTCGCTGTGCTCTGTCTGTGCTGTTCGGGTTTTTTACGACGCACGGTAAGCCGCCACATTTTTGTTCTCCTTTTTAGATAAATCCACGTTCTTAACGATCGTAAGCAAACCGCGTTATCGGGATACATTTATTGCTTATACGAACCCATAAATCATCTATAGCTACGTGAAATTAATTTTGTTTCAAATAAAACTGCATTGTTTGATTATGAACTAAAAATCTGTAGATATGACCTAGTGGATGCCTTATTGATTTTATAAATTTACCTTGATATCAAAACCATATTCATAATTTCGTGTCCTGCCTACTTTCTAAGTTTATGGTCTATTATAACTTCACGTAGGTTTTACATAATCAATCAAAATATAGTCAAACATCACCAAAACATAGAGAAGGTATCAATGTATTTTTTACCTTTAGCCTTTCCTTCACATTAAAGTACCTCTAAGTTGGCAAAGTGATCGCGGAGCTATATACAGGATAGGCTCTCCGGTCACTGGGACAGATAGGAGCGGGGAGATAGGGGATACTTTGTAAAGCGTAATTATTTTAGAGAGCGGCCCAGCTACACCGACCCTCCCAAAACTAAGACTTTACCCATCCTTTTCTTCAACTCATTCCGAGATTACATAGCCAAGGTACGTATAAATAATGGAGTTCACGTAATTCGTCCCCTTTATTTCTTACAAGACATTGTCTTGAAGACAATTTGTATTATATCAAGGAAAATTATATATTTCTCCCCACGAATCAAATTGACAATTCAACTATGAGACACGTGTAACACCCCACCCCGGCGACCCGTTCCCATGGGCATGGCGCTCAATCAATGACATTTTTTTCATTTCCCTTCGAGTTTTCCGTACGTTCTTTTACATAGACATGTGAGGCATTAGGTGAGGGAGTAGGTGAATTGTCTTGAATAGTGAGGTGGGAAGAAAAATTACGAAGAAAGATAACGATCGGAATACTATGTCGGCCGAATAATTCGGGCGACACCAAGATAAATGAAGGCAGTAGACCGTTCGTAACGCCCGACTGTGATTGAAAGCTGGGAAACTGCGCGCCCTTTATAGCGCGTAGATCTTCTGATTGACAAACTGCTTGATAGCGTACGAAGTATTAAATCAAGATTTTCTTTTTGTAACTCTGATCCGTCTTTTTACTCCGACACATTCCAGGAAACTTGGCGAAGCTACGGAGCATCATTACGCCGCGAATCAAGATGAAGGGTAGACGGAAAAATTGCCTAGGCAAGAACAAATCAAAAATATATGCACCCTTCTACCCTACGTGACGCGCTTCTCAAAAGGCGATTTACATGAGTACCGTCACCTCGTCGCGTGCTACGATTTTTTATGTAAATCATACTATTTAGATATGCCACTAGACATTTCTCTTTACTCCGCGCGCGGAACCTTCGAATGAACTCGATTTTTAAGCGACTCAGAAAAATGTTGCTGCTGACGAGCACGTAGGATCTCACTGTACTGGTATCTTTAACTGCCCTAAGGAGCATAATTCTTCGGTCTAAAATAATATATACTTAGTTTCATACTAAGTAGAGCATTTAATATTGAAAGACATAGTCATAACGAAAATCAATTGCGAGTTTGGGTCACAGCGACTGCATAGATTCTATTTGCTATTTGCTAATATGTGGGACCCACTGGGAATTTAAAAGTAGGTAGTTAATTGGTTTCTACCTTAACGCATTGCCTGTTCTATTAACAACCAGCGATAACCTGGCTATACTTTTAAATATCTACTGATGGCTGATGCCGACCGTACCAATACATTTAGAAATCACGTAGCATGTAGGTACTACCTTTATTTATATCGGGAAGGAGACGAATGCCCCTCGCCCCTCCTTATTTTCTCATAAAGCCTCCTTATCTAGGATTTCGAGCCCATTTCATTTGAATGCGCGCCAGAAAACGTTAGTTTTATTTATTCGAATCTTATTACTTATAAATACGGCTTTATAGGTATATTAAACGTTATGAGTTTTATTATAAATATTTTTTGAAGAAACCGTTGAGTTGAGTTGACAAATCTGTATTCGCTCCTTATTCAAATCCATCAGCATGTGGGAAAAGGCGTGTTGTATTCAAATACGGTTTTCATCATCATCATTTCGTTTGCAGTTTTGTGTCCTAGTAATTTGACCTTACTATATAGATGTTATATTATTTCTGTAACGTGTATGGGCATATTGAAAATAAAATGCTTCTATTGTGAAAAAAATACCCAAGATTTAGTTTCTTTGACAATCTTATTAGTATTTATTCTTTGATACGGGTTCGCAATTACTTTGAACAAAGTCTGAATTGAAATGCTACTCGTAATTACGATATTTAGAAATAATATGTAAATAAAAGGAATTTTCTTGTAAGTAAACTCAAGTCCTTAAAGTAGTCTATTCTAGCCAATTAAGTAAATAGTGATAGGTACTATTTACTTACTTACTGGCTTTTTTTCTGTAACGAAGACTCATTATAGTTCGATGTATATCTATCTACACATTCATAATTTTATGTCCTCCATAAAAAACATACTTAAATATTTAATTTATAAAAGGGTTCAAAACATCGGAATATATAAGGCCTGAAAAATGCGCACAATAAATAGATACTTATATACAGTCAAGATCGCCAATGTGTACTCACACACTTTTGGATCTTTATACTTCGTTGTAATAAGGTCTAAAAGTGTACACAAGTACACAAATTATTGTTACCTAAGTAGATCAAGCTACTCCAACTCATCATCCTCCTTTAGGTACAACGTGGATGTCATAAAGCCTAATTCCCGCGTCTTCACTTGACTACGTAGTATATTAATTACACCACGCCTACCCTTCCCTGGTAATGAGCAGGCGTCGATGAGCGACCAGACGCATGCGCGCCCCGCCCACCCGCGCAGCCTCCCCCCCACCCGGTTAATTACCCGGATATCACCCCTTAATGCCGCGTAAGGTATATAAGACAAAGAAGTTTATCCGTATGTGGATTACCGTAGCCAAGGGGAATTGTACGACTCTATGTTCGTGTCCGAAATATCATTTCCCATTTTAAAAGAAATTTAAGATATAACTTAATATAATGATAATCCAGTCCTAGCGTGAAAAGCATAGAACTCGATTTTTATGCAATTTTGGTACTTACCTAAGTAACAGAAATAAATCTTATCTAAATAATACATACAGTATACTATCATTACACAATCACTTACCTAAAATTGCCTCCTGTAAGTTCATCTCACATGTGTAATAAGCACCTGAAATGAAAACTGTATTGTCCACTGTTAATAATATTTTTAGTTTGCATTGGTTGGCCAAACAGCACACAGACAGAGGTTCAGTCGAAAGAATATACATAGGCAGAGATATAGATATGGCTATGGTACACAGGCAGTCTTTTAGTAGTCTAGTAAATCCTTTAAGTAAATAAATAACAAGAAAAAGACAAGCCATCTAATTACTTTGGCTCGCCACAGTATATACACGCGCAGAAGGCAAATGCGCTCATTTGTTACGGCGCTCGGCACGCGGCTCACGTCTCGCAGCTTCCTCATTTTTCACTACATTGGTTTTACTTGTGAATTATTGTTTGTGTACCGCGTTTGTTTACGTAGCGGAATGGGTTTCAGGCTAATAATGAAATTATATCGCCGTGTCTGGTACTAGGTACTACTGTAGTGAATTATTTTATATGCGTTTCTGCCCGCGACTTCACCAGCGTGGAATTCAGTTATATCCTTTGTCCTTTCTCGATACTCCAACAATTTCCATACCTCATCCAAATCGGTCCAGCGGTTAAAGCGTGAAGAAGTAACCGACAGACACACAGAGTTACTTTCGCATTCATTATATTAGGATGGATTTTAAATTTAATTTAAATCTCTAACTGCTGTTTTTTCCCTTATGTAGTAGGTATTTTCTAATCATGTTAGGAGAACATACCTACTACTACTACTACTACTACCTACTACTACTACTACTACTACTACTACTACCTACTACTACTACTACTACTACTACTACTACTACTACTACCTACTACTACTACTACTACTACTACTACTACTACTACTACTACTACTACTACTACTACCTACTACTACAGCCTATTTGCGTCCCGCTGCTGGGCACAGGCCTCCTCTCCTCACGAGAAGGTTTGGGCTATAGTCCCCAAGCGGGCCCAGTGCGGATAGGGGACGTCACACACATTTTTGAATTACTTCGCAGATGCGTGCAGGTTTCCTCACGATGTTTTCCTTCACCGAAGAGCTCAGTGGTTAATTCAAACTGAACATACTTACAGTGCGAGAAAATTATATGGTAGGTAATTAACAATTTAATAACAAAACTAAACTAAGACTGTTAACTAAGAAATGTTATTTGCAGTATTTTTTTTTTATAGAAATTACAGCATTTTTTTACCAAATTTAGTATTTTACCAAAGTAATATAAGATCTTCGCAATAGGTACTTGATAATTTAGCCATTACGCTATCACAGTTAAGGCGGGCGCACACCGTCAAAATGTAAATGCCCGACCAAATTATACAAAGCAGATAGCTGGGCACATAGCGACTCACACGTCTCCTATTTACATATGAGTAATAGCCAGCCCTCATTTCAAATGCACGCGAGCACTCTTACCTCGCTCGGGGAAGTTTTCAGGACTTTGCCTACTCAAATTGGTAAAGTCCGCTTTGTATAGCTGCGCATTAAAAGTTGGAGTGCCGTGGAAATCGGGAATATGGATATTGGCGGCGTGAGGCCGCTTTAATACTTTCTTTCGATTGAATTGATTGTAGTTAACGATTTTGTTGGATGTTTTATCAAATAACTGAAAACGAATTAAAAATTATCTCGTAGTTCGTAATTTTTAGTTTAGTTTAGCAGTAAAGTTTAGTAGGCACGTACAGTGCAACGTATCCAATATTGCGACATACAAGTAGCTCATCTGAAGCAACAAAGTCACCAAATTCAATATAAATTTCATTTTACGCGCCAACTATCACGTACGGGCATAGAATAGAGCGCCCCGTCCGCTGTCAAATTTTAATTTCTCTCTCAAATATTTACCCAAGGAAAAAGGATTCCCCGGCGGGCCGCGCTCTAATAAGTTTTCCATAAGGGGGAGGGTGGTAGGGGGGCAAGAAAGGCAAGAAGAGGCAAGAAAGCTCTTATTGTGTTTGCCGAAGCTGGCGCATCCGGGCGCATACCTAACAAGATGAATATGTACCACCCCTTTCGGACCGCCCCCCTATGTACGCTCAGAAATAGTGCACCAAAATTGCATTTCCGAATACTAATTCCGTGCTGACCATTCGACGTGACGTACGATTTACGAGTGCATTTAGGATCGGAGTCGTCTCGCTGTTTTCAGGCTTCTATTTGGTTAACTGATATAGTTCCCCTATCTAATAATGGAATAAATAATTAATGGGGAACCAACTAACGTTACTTTCATTTTGGGATAGGTACAGATACGGGTAAATGGTAGAAATACCAGACTTAATTAAAATATATGGGCACAGTTAAAAATAAACGAATCGAATTGAACTAGATATTCAATATACACAGAATTCAGTCAAGTGTCAACTCATTCCTGAAACGGTTTGCTGACGTCACGCCAAACGTAAACAGGGTACGTCGTGACGTCACGTCTGCGGCTCGAACAATATCGGAGCGGCCACGAAACTCGCGAACCGACGAAATATATCCAAATATTTTTGAAATTCATTTTATATTTTTTTACAAGTATGCCATTTCATTATCCGTATACCGAAAGCATGTATGAAATCATTAGAATACCTAACATGGAAAAAGTTAAAACTAGTTACTGAAAACACGTCTACATAGTACTAATTATGCAAACGTTTCATCGCCTACTTAGTAAATAGAGTTAGGTACTTTAAATATCAAATAGATTTATGTAGATGAAGCGAGGGAATAATGCTTGGAATTCAAGCATTACTCCCTCGTTGGATAAAAGGAGCTGTGGCCTCTGCCTACCCCAACGTGAAACAGGCGTAACTTTCTGTTCTCTTTTTTTTCTTTTTTTTAAGGTTCACCAACGATTATCTATACTGATACATGTTCTTAAAAATAAAACGTACACCATATAAAATACTTAGTAGAATAATCTCTTATAGGTAAACACTGCATGTAATACAATAAAAAGTAGGTAACTTCGTAATGGAAAGGCAAACTTACAACAAAAGATAATATATAAATTTTCACCCCAAGGTTGACTGGTAGAAAATGCTTGTAGCATTAAGTCCGCCTATTGTACACTGCATTTTTTTGTTTGTGCAATAAAGAGTTTAAATAAATAAATAAATAAATAATAATAAATTCGCTACTAATTAATTAATTTAGACATCTACTGAGAGAGGATACAAAACAGTTCAAGGTGTCACAGTGAATATCTGCAGTGCCAACTGCAATTGTTTATGAATGACATTACACATTCAACAAACAGGTGAAATTCTTCCTAACACCGTTTTTCTCAAAGGAAGGCAAAATGTTTTCCAAATGTTTGTTTAAATGCGGTACCTACTTTGAAGAAAGTTCACTGAATCGAAATTCACACGTGAAAGGTATTTGTTTATTTATTTCAACTTTTTTGCACATTAGTAAAAACTAACACAAAAGACGAACTTTAATGCTATAAGGCATTTTACATTTTAAGGGTTTGTCCTAAGCAACCCCGGTGAGAAATTTATCTAAGAAGATAGATAAACTTTACAAGTCAATTGCAGAAAACAAATAGTGGACCGGGTATAAACAAAAGATAAGAAAATAAACAACAATACTTAAACAATGCTCGTACCTGTAACGTTCATTATACACGTGCTGTTTCTGGAAACAATTTACTAAACAAATTATTTTATGGATACAACCAGGAAAATGTTGCAAAATCACATGATTTGTAAGTTCATAGCTATCTTTTTTTTTTTCGCCGTTATTTACTTTTTATTAGACTGAGTATCGTAAATTAGAATTTTAAATATTACAACGTGTAAATGAAATGTACAATTTAATTTAGGTACCTTATAGCGGTGATTACACATAAAATCTATTAAAAATTAACTGCCAGTTGAAAAATCTATTGCATACCTACTGAGAGCAGTCGTGATCGTCGTTAGAATATTATGTTACCTAACCCCGTTATACGAGTAGGTACTAGAAATAAATAGCCACTAAAAATAACCTGATGCTTCAAGTACGCCGCTGTGGTTGACAGCTGGTTTCATGGCCTGACCTTGCGCGCCCTTCATCCGCAGCTGCAGTTACCTACATTCTATAAATACTAGTCCTCAATCCAAATACCTAGTGCAGAAACCCATAGAAGCCGTGGTGGCCTAGTGGTTCGACCTACGGCCTCTCATGCAGAGGGTCGGGGGTTCGATTCCGGCTCGCACCTCTAAGTTTACTTATATGCGAAATTCAATTTGAATTGATCACTGAGGTGAAGGAAAAACATCGTGAGGAAATCTGCACGCATCTGCGAAGCAATTCAAAGATGTGTGTGTATAGCCCAAACCCTCTCGTCATGAGAGGAGGCGTGTGCCCAGCAGTGGGACGCAAATAGGCTGTAGTAGATACCAGATCGTATAGTATTATGATTGTGGTGTAGGAAAACAGATTTCAGCTATGGTTAACAGATTTATATTTATTACAACAAGTCTTATTTTTGTTGATACTAGAATATTCTAGTTAATAATATTTTCTGGTAAGTTACCTAATGTGTAAAAAATGTATAGTTGTCACCTAATAATACAATAAAATCAAGTTGAATTTACAATATTCTGCTACAGGAAACTAGACTTTTTTCTCAGTGTAATGAATTTTTATACTTATGATAAAAAAGATATCTTTTCCCAAGTAAAACTAACAGGCAATTCCTGGCAACCGCGGTATTCCTTAAGGGCTTCATCACTTAAAAGTATCGCCTTTAACTAAACGCCGACGCAAATACAAAAGGCTCGCGTCCCGAGTTGTCGCCAAATCGGTCCAATATCGCTTTTTCCCTTCGATTATTTCAACCAGCGGTTAATGTTTTTATTTGAGAGTATTGAGCGGTGTCGGCTCTCGCCACTCAGCCTAATTTATTGCAGGTCGACGCGTCCGCGGCGCGTGTTTTTGACGCGGCAAAAACGCGCCATCGGCGCCCGCGCAGCTCGCGCGTTTTTCGCCGCGTAGCGCTTTAATTACGGCGGAAAGCCTGCGCACTAACCGATGCGTAGCGAGAAATATCACTAACACTACATAATAACCGCGATAATCGCAAACAGCAATGAACGGATTTTCATGCGGTTTTCGCTAATATGTAGAGACAAGTTTTAACGATTTGGACGAAATTTGGAACACAGCGGTTTACGGGGGCGACTCGGTTTTAGCTATTTTCACCCGAGCGAAACTCGGTCGCCCAGGTACTCAGGATAAATCATCGTGGTTCTCAACATGTTATAAACTAATAAACCAACAAATGATCAAAAAACACCCCAACTCGGGCCCCGTATCGCGGCCAGTGTGTACAGGCTTTATGGAAGTCTCTTTAGCTATAGCACGCGGTGGCGAGCTGACTTATATCACCATACTTCAGCCAAATACTTTCCGCCAATTTACTTACGAAGAATAACAGAAAAATCAATCAGAACGCGAACAAATTGATCAAACTCATGTATTATAAATCAGTCAGTGATTGGAAAAGTTATAGAAATTGGAAAAGAGGCAAATTAATTTTCTGTACTTAACTGTAAGGGATGATTGATTGAAAAGTAATTCTAAAACGAAACAAACGGTGGTGTATTTCGCGCACGTACTCCTTTTATTATTTGGAAAAAAGTATAAATCTTGTGAGCAAAATTAAGTGGAGAAAGGGAACATCTTTTATTTGCTGTCTCGTATCATAAACAGTGAGTGTGTAGACGCCGGCATGTCCTAGCCCCCCCCCCCCCCCTCGACCCCGCTGACCGGGGGTTTCCGAAAACATACATTTTTAACGGCCCACCCTCCGGGGTGAGCAGGGAGAAAATTACAAAAGAAAACAGCCTTAATTTCCAATGTCATCTCCGTTCCATCTAATCCGCTTATCGTTTTATATTTCGGCTTTTGAATTTTCATTTATTTTTGTTTGTTTAAGGAAAAGGACCGAGCGGTCTCTGGAGTTTGCTTGATTTGCGGGTTTTCCTCTAAGTAAATAACTGCGTATTTAACGTTCGGGCTAACGCTTTCCCTGTATTAATGTTACGAGTAGGAATGTATACACAATACAATTTTAAGGACGTCCAAATTTTATTCATCTTCAGCCAGTGGACTTACACTTTACAAACTTTAATAAAACTACCACTTAACAACAATACATTATACCCACCACAACAGCCTATTTACGTCCCACTGCTGGGCACAGGCTTCCTCTCACCAGAGAGAGTTAGGTCCACTATATCCACCCACACTGAAATACAAAAAAGAAAAATCTCCAAAAACAAATTAGGTGCCCCATTTTAGTGTCGTGTTCGTTTCGAAAACCTAACATCTCCCCTTGTCCGTTACTAGCCGTCGCAGCTAACAAAAGTCCAACACGGACAAATGCTGATACTTACACATCCAGCATCCAGTTTTTCTTATTGCCGATGCAGATCCACAGACAATAGTACGTCAATGCGGATTCGCATTAATCAGGTGTGGAGCGGCCATAATTCAATCAGTATATAGGCAACGGGCAGCAGCGCTGCTTTATACCTTACATTTATATCTGTATGGATGACCAGTGCTGGACCGCGGATGCTGGTTGTGGTGGATACGGCATGTTTCCTCTCGCCTGTAACACAAAGACAATCGAATTATACCACAACATAAGTTACACTTAGATTTATTTGGTAAATATTTGTGTTCCAACTCTTCTTCTTTCTTCTTTGTTTCTTACGCTAAACGTAAAAATGCACGTGCTAAAGCATTCTTAGATATCGAAACGTAGAGACCCTAATTTAATAATATTGAAAAATCGTTTCAAGGTATGTACCTACATACCTCATAAACAACAAAATAAAAAAAAAAACATTGTAACTTTTCTATACACTACCATAATGTGAATGATGTACCACATCCACCGATTTGCCTCGAAGAAGCGAGCGACTTCATATTTTACATAGAATGCGTCTGCGCCGGAGCGGGTCTCAATCACTCCACCATTTGCAAATTAAAGGCGATAGCATCTCAGTGGACGCTAATAGGCGCCCTCACCCTCTTTCTCGTTAACCTAAGGGATAATTAAAGGAAAATAATTGCCGTTCATTGATTGTTAATACATAACCGCAATGAATTGATCGAATGTCTGTTTTGACTATCTGACTGATTTACCTATGAGGTGGAAGACGAGTGATGAGAAGTGGCCTGTATTTAATTTAGGTACCTATAAATACTTATTCTGTAAGGTTGACTGTAATGAAGAAATGAGGACCTTCGAATTTAAAACACAAAATAATTCTGTATCCCTTATTCTTGCGTCGAAGGATTCGTGTTATTTAACCAACTCCAAAATAGAATCCCAAAACAGTTAATTTCGAATTCGGCCTCGGCTTAAAGGATACTTAATGATGAAATGAGCGTACAAAAATGTAAATTAGTCATATATTATGTTGGGTCGTTCCCGGAACGGCATTAGATGCCATTAATTGGACTAAACCAATAAAGACGACATTCGGACACGTGTAGCCCTCAGCCTCCAAAAAACCAAATCGAGCCTTCCTCGACGTATTCTAAATATTTCTTTGGGCCGCCGAGCTCACTTTTTAATTGTTGTTTTTGTCCGGATTCCGTTTTTTGTGATTGATTCAGCAAGCAGTTGTCATTGTATTCGTTCAGGTTTTGATCATATTTTTTTCTCCGACCGTCCAATTGTTTGTATGTTTTTAAGGAACAGTTTCTCTTTTTTGAACCCAACGGTATGGTAATGCGGGATCTTTAAATAATCCGATGAATTTCAAATACGGATACGTGGATACTGTTTAAAATTGAACATTCATAAAGCATGCATTTATAAGATGTATTGACGAATACATTGACGGTATGGCGGTGGCTTGAGCGCTTCCGATGGTCTTCCAGTTTGGACTCAATACAATACAATACAAATACACTTTATTGAACACCAAAAAACAATCATTACTCCAACGGAGGTAAATGCGAGTACTTTAATAAATGTATGATAAGAAGCTAGCGAGCAGCCGCGGACGCTACTTGAGTAGTGCAGTACTGTGGAACGTGACGAGGAAGCGATTCTATCACCGTTCGGAACACGATTTTGGATTTCAATTAAAGACGAGTAGTAAAATTTTCTAGCAACTCAAGGGATTCTTTACAGAAAGAATGTGTACAAAATAAAGCTCCTTTATTACAAGAACCTTTTAGAATGAGAATTTATCCAATATAACCTTAAGCAAAGAAAACTAAAAGTTAAGTAATGTGAATAAAGCCAGACATTTGATAATAGTCGTCCACTGTCATTCTACATTCCTAAGGAACAGACCCATGTATGGCTCGCGGTGACGCTTGAATAAAGCCTATAAGGAGGGCCTGCCTTCTAGCGTCGTGCCAATCGGGCTTCGACGCCGGGACTTCACGCGAGTCATCCACCACGCATTTATCATATCGACGTGGCTGCACCCCCATTAATATGTAGCCATTCATAATGTTTCATTAAGTGTTAATGCGTTTATGATACGCGATCAAAAGCAAAATCGCCTCGTCTATATCTCTTTACAAGATCTGTTGCTTAAGTAATGGTGACTGACGATTTTTCATAGAACTCAGATAGATATACATTAACTTGACAATAATCATCAAAAGCAATCAAATTTAATAGATTCGGAGAAGTATTCGATTACTTTAGAAATCGAATACTTAATTTACCTTAGCATTGGTGGAAGACGTCAGTTAATCTATCACAGAGTGTAAGTTGCGAGTCTGTCAGAATCAAAATATGTTTCAGTGCAGCAGCCGTACCTACATTAGACGGCATACGCGATATTCGCCAGAACAAAACATAAAGCGGTTTACGACCGCCCCGTTGATTTATTCCTCATTCATAATTTCGTATTTCGGAACATCAGAGGGTTTAATAACACCAGATAGAGATCGCTCAAACCGCTGTAAAACCGCTCTCGTCTTGTGTACCAATCGTAAAATGCACATTAAGACGCATTAAGAGACCGACGCAATAGATTCAACCAGCTCAAGTCTTTTACCCTTAATCTAGAGTTATTTTAAAACGCAAAGAGATTCGGGAACTTTATTGGCTAACATCATCATAACGGCTTTTATTGCCATAAATCATTAGTCCAATACTACTTTATTACGGGGATCTTAAATGTGTACCTAGACAATTTTGTTTTCAGCGTCAAGTGGTTTTTTTATCTTATCGATGGTCGATGTCTTTGAGATGGAATTCAGATCTAGATAAGTGCTCATCACGTGACAATCTAATCAGTCCATCGACGGATGTACTCATATTCACTAGCGTAGTTTTTTTGGTTGTCAACGCTCTCTTTGCCTTGTGAAAGCACAGTAGCCGTGACTGACGTAAGCAAACAAAAAACGTCGCCGGTGACACGCCAGCGACAAGTGTCAACAATGTTCCTTGCTAGTGCAGTGCACCTAGCAACGTAAACACTTAATTAACATCGTAAAGCACCAAGACGCTACAATCTACCAACACTTATCAAGCGTCCATAATAATTTGAGACGAGTTGTTATGGTGAGGTGCAAAAGTGGCTGACCTGACATCACGCTTGTGACCCTCCGTGTAGCCGCGTCCTCCTCATACCGCGTCAGCTTTCTCTCTCCCGCATCACGCCCCCACTCTTCCAAATCATCTTCTTATAGTCGCATGTTTTACTGGCGTCTCAAATTAATGAACTCTAAATCAGTGACAGTAAATTCGAATTTGGATCGAGCCACGTGTGGAGCGCCGCGGCCGAATGCTGCGAAGTCTCGGTCCATCACCGTCATCTATTGTCATGTCGTCTTCCCCGGCTTTATAAACAATCTCTTTTATTTTCACCTAGAAGTTTAATCGGCTCGCGCTTGTGGGATTCCTGTCTCTTTTCTTATCGGGTGGTCGTTTTGGAGGTAACAAGAGTACAAAGGTTGTTGTGAGGTGCCACGTCGTGTCAGCGGCGCGCCGCGGACGGAGCTCGTGACATCATTGTTTATTTTTTATTATATTCGGTTCTATAATCGATGCTATGCGATACAGTTATTCACTACAATTACAGACGATCTGTAACTAACGTATCATAGAGCCATGTTCTAAGAGTAAACTCACCGCAGTAATGTTACTAACATACAACAAAAATATTTAAATTACCTACTTAGTGAAATGGCTGTGGTCATTTCAATATAAATTGCATGCGCTCGCAGTCGCAGGCGCAATATAAATAGTTATGAAAGCTGACAACAGCTTGCATTCGGAGGCGGCTATCAGCGAGCAAGAATCTCGCATTCGCACTTATTAAAGTAACTTTTTATCGAGTGCAATTTGTCATTTATTCTGAACGAGTTTTTGCTTATATTAGCTTATATTAATTGCGTCCCCAGGCCGCTTCGGTCCCATTTCCTAGCTGTTGCTCTTTAATAGAGCCTGAAGTGGGAATGCGGCCATAATTTGTAATGAGGATCGTGAGATATTTCTCTACGCTTCGCTTCTTTAATAGGTTTGCCTCGTTACTGCGTTCCCATGCTTTCTGTACGTAGTGAATCACAGGTTTTTCTTGTTGTACTTAAATTGGGTGTGATTTAGGGTTTCATTGCTACTATGTTGATGAGAGCTGCGGATGGGCGGTCGTTAGCGGAATTGACCGGTCGCATCGAGACGGTGGAGGCAGCGAGCTGTCAGTTGATTAGGTGCTTTCTTTATTACACTGCCCTTTGACGTAACGAATGAGATTAAATAACGTTCACTTTAAATTCTTAGATCCGACACAATGGTGTTAGGTAATAGCTTCAAATGTCAAATAAGTATGCGTCGATTATGCAATGCAACAGTTAAAAACTAGTCGTAGAAATAAACGCAGTGTCCATTTATCAAAATATTAAAACCGAACGAGGATATTATTGACGAAACTTCGCCAATCAGTCTTGTGAGACGGGAGTTGCAATGTTAAACGGTGCAGGGACGTATTTAAACAGGCACGAAGCAAAAATTAAGCGCAATTAGAGGAGCGAGACGGCGTGAGGGAATCTGCGGAAAAAGCGGTGGAATGCGCGCGACGCGGAGTGTGCGCACCACACAGAGCGGGGACGGTACGGCGCAGGCGGCGGAAACTGAAGGCGGCCGGCCCCACACCTACCGTTTCCGTCTCAGTTTGTGGTAAGGATCTGTATGAAGTGTACCGCACTTTTCGGCCAGTTTTGATTATATCAAATGCAATATACAAAATGAAGACGCAAGAGTGATTCTAAAATAAAAATAAAACATTTATTTAATATTTTTATCCTTATGCACCTAGGCTAATTATACATGTTCAAAGCAAAAAAAAAGCTTTATTTTCTTGACCAAAATCGGGACAAAGGTCAGAATAGAGAGCTCTCGTTCGGTTAATGTAGGTATTTAGAGCGCACTTAGAACTTTTTTCTGATGTCATTATTACAGGAACTATTTTTTTGCATTTTGAGTACCTGAAATAGGTATTTAAACTTGTAGACACGTTCTTTTTTCACTCTATTTCAGCTAGTGAGGAAACTGTGGTTTTAGTTAGTTGCAGGTAAAAATGGGTCTTCAGAAGATGTTACTGATGGTTATAAAAATAATTTTAACCTAATTACCAATTACATAATTTAACCAATTTTGAATCACAACTAATTATAACTCAATCAGAGTGGTAAAATGGACTATTTACAAACTGCTTCCAATAAGTGTACTGTGGAGGTGCGTTTGCGCACTTCGCTTTTCTTACTAATCCATAGTGTAGGATTAGATAAATTGCGCTTTTCCTTCATATTATGTACCTACTTGCCAGCTTGGTACTGTATGTTGCATTATCGTTCAAAGCAATTAATTACCTTATAAATATCACAGCGACATGAATCTGATTTGAATTGAATGGATTTTACTATGTGAAACCAATAAATTTTATAATTAAGTACAAAATGTAATAATTAAATTAATTTTATACAATCGTCTGGTCAGTTCCCTACTACTAGGTGAAAATCCAGAAATACGCCATTACAGACAAGTGTTAACAAGACATGTTATTAAAAACAAATATCTACAATTGATTAGAAGAAGAAGAAGAAAGAAGAAATACATTTATTTATAACGGTTGATTAGCTATAGAAGTTTACTTTTAATCTTTGTTTTAGTTTAGGATAAAAACTAATGTTTATTTTTCTTTTACAGGTACGTATATGCAGCCCACACCACGATAAATTAACCGTTGTAAGTTACAAGTAGATCAATGTCATTTGGTATTTTGTATCGAATTATCATTTACCTTTATGTATTTTTTAACCTTATTCGCCAAGATAGAAAATAGGTCACAAGAAACTCTATTATAAAATAAACTAGCTTCTGCCCGCGACTTCGCCCTCGGGAAATTCGGTTATACTTTCGCATTTATAATATTATAATATTACTATGGATAATATGAATTATAATGTGGATATGGATTGCTTAGATAGGTACTTCAACTCGACATGGAGAGATATCAAACAGGACTGATTTAACTAGAAACTCTGTTTTCAAAGTGACATAGGCACATTACCTACGTAAAGTGATTTTCGAGCTCTTAATTAATGATTTGTAAAATATGATACAACACTGCTAGAAAGATCATACATATGGTACTTCATACCTATCTATTTCGAATTGAACACTCCTTCTTAGCGCAGTCAACTATATATGTACTGTTAATCATACAGCACTTAATAAGGTATTGCTGATGACTAAATTCGTCACTTTGCAATACTAATTAACTTATGATTATGACCTGTGCTCTTATGATATAAAATGTTAATAAAACTATGACTCTAAGCCGAATTCAAATAAATATGTGGACACGCAATAAATGCTGCTATTGAAAACCTTGAGACGAAATACAGCGTCATTTTGGGATTATTCCAAAAGTGGATGAAAAACCGCACGAGACTTTTACGGCGGCACTGAAGATGGTTTACGGTCGACCGGTCGGTCAACCGATCGGCCGATCGGGCCGACAATTAAACGCGCGTCCATTGTCCGTTAAAATGTTGCTTAGACAGTTTACTCAGCAACGCCTTTTTTGTACTCAAGTGTGTTTCTTGCGATGCCTAAAGAAGGAAACACCTACGAATAAACGAAGACTTGGAATAACTCATAATATACATTTTTATTCTGATCTACCCACGGGTTCGGGATTTACGATAATCACTTCTAGTTATACTTAGACTATACTATAAATATCGCATATTGTCAACGTGATTGTAGGATTTGTAGGTAGAATAAAAAGACTGTCACAAAGAATATTAAAATTGTATCTTTGCATAATTTGTTTGACTGTTCGTGTACTCCATATTTAAAAGCAAAGAGAGTCACATTTACAAATAGCAAATGTTTTATACTCAGAGTAAAAACCTATACATCATACAGCAAAAGGCTCGGGCGCAGCGACCACTCACAATTAATTCCAGCAACAACAATTAAACGGGCCCCTAGAGTGGACATAAAACAAACTGTCCGACCAGTACAACAATGGCTCGGACGAGCGGACGAGCCAGCATAAAAACTCTTACGACATAAAATATTAATAGAAATGCACGTGTGTTCATTGTCAATAAATTACCCAAGTGACAGAGCAATAAAAAAGTATATTTCTTACGAAGTGAATGGGAGGCTGTGAGGAGGCTTCGATGTGAGGTAGCCAATAAAAGTGGCTGGCGTTCGGTCGTAAAGTGCCGACGCAGACTGCGTGGCGAGGCTCGCTCGGTGCAAAGCCACGCTGGCTCCTCGGGGAGCCAGGGGCCTCCACCCAGACGTGGCCACGTGCCGTCTAGCCAGCGCAACTTGCCACACATACTGTATCTTCACACATAACCCCGAAACAATTCGAACGCCACGCCGACGACAGCCTCTTCTAATCCATTCGCGAAAGGTCCCCGTCTCTCGCTCCCTCTCGTAATACAATCAGCGACATGAAACTTGCATGAGTCACGTGGACTCGAGGCGTATTTTTTTCTAAAGCTAAGTGCAACACCGAAAGGTCAGGGGAGATGTAAATTAAATTAGATTGGATAAATAATTTATAGAGAGCCTCGACAGCGGATGGACGGTTTGACGTAGGTACTGTCGAGATATGATCGGTGACCCGCTGCTCCAACCTCACCTCCTAATCTCCACGATTCCATCTCCTAATACCTCGTCTTGTTTCGTTATCGAACAAAAAACATGTAATGCTTTTAATTAGATTAAATTGATTTATTTCATATCGATCGGTTCTGAAGATATCGTTGAATAGAACAGGTAATTAAGCTTAGCAAATAATGACCGTAACGAGCGTGCCGTAGCTCATTGTTGGCCTGTAACGAACGAGGAGGCAGGGATTCCTGGGATAGCTCGGAGATGCTTCATTATCTTTACATCTGATAATTTATACGAGCTCAAGCAACTGCGTGATTTAACCATTCCGCTTGTGGTTTTCAAAGGTCTTAATACAATAAGGTGGGCAGGAGCATATAGGTATCGGTTGTTCGGGGGATAATTAACGATAGTTTGTTAAACAACCCGTAACGGCAGCTGGGCTTTGAGGGCGCCGACAAAGTGTTCCGCGACCGCGGTGCAGGTAAACCCGCCTCGGACATGTAGCACTTTCGCACCAAAGTAGGTACATAATTTAAATAATTCCTATCTTTCTCTTAGCTTCATCTTTACTGTCGATATCATGTTCATGCTCTAGAACGGATTGTTTTCTGTTAAACGATGCAGTTAAACGTTAACAACATGTTGGGCATGCTGTGACATTAAATGCGGCGTATCCCGATACTTACTTAATGCAACGAGCATGTACGAGTATTACTTGTAATGTTTCATTACTGCGTTGGAAGGCTAGTTAATGCGTAGTTTACACATGTTTGTTCCGCGATCTGTTATTAGGCTTTGTGGTCGGTGCGACCCTCTTAAACGTTTGTGCGATGACCAAACAAATTATTAATGAGTGTACCTTTGTCGCATGCATGTAGATTCGTAGGTACTAACTACAAATTATAAGGTAGGACAAAATACTTGAAAATAAATAGGTCAATTTTTGCTTAACCCATAGCAAGTACCTACCTCAACCTAAGTAGAGCAAAATTTTAAATACACTATTCAAACTCACACTACACTCACGCTGTGTAAACAAACGAAGAACGCATTACACAAACTCAAAAACTCGAGCCTTAAAGCCAAAAAAATCAAACCACCCAGCTTTTATTGACAAAATTCTCATGTATTTGACGAAACAATGAGACACGTCCGTCTAACCCTCGATCGTGATCCATAAAGCGCGAACTTAGCTAATGAAAACTGAAAAAAATGTTTAAGTATACCTGGACAAACTTAATATATGCACTCATGAATATAAGTATGCACCCTTAATGTGTAGGGTGCAAGAGTGAGTTTGGTAGGGAAGTGGGTTAGTTGTGTGCACATAGCGGTGTTGTTTTAGGAAGGTATGCCTACCTGCGCGCGCGCTTCGCAGCGTATTGTCTAGTAATGCGAACTGCACAGCCGGCTGGCAAGCGTAGGGCTGTCCATGGACAATATCGATCAACCTAATTATGGAACATATCATTAAAATTAAGAAGAAAAATAACAACAGAATATAAGACATAATAAACATTACATTTTTGATCTGTCGACATCTATGGAATTTATATTTATTTGACAATGGAGGCCATCTCCATAATTTTTTTTTTTTCTGGACCCTTGGAGACTATACATCTCTAAGATCTTAGATTTAAGTTTAAGTTAGGGACTATACATCCCTTCAATGTAATTGTAGTACGTACCGATATGTATATTTTATACATGTAATGTAAATGTTATAACTATGTGTAAATTTTGAAAAAAGGCCTTCTGCTTGAGTTTGTTGCGGCGCTTCTTCTCAAGCAATGGGTCTAGGAAGCGCTAGTAAATTCTTTTCTGACGTGTAAAAGTGCCCCTATGTGGCCAATTTGCTGAATAAATGATTGAATTGAATTGAATTGAATTGATGTCATTGGTTAGCAAACGGGCACACATATAACTATATAACTTTTCCGAAATCAAAACTTATTTCCTGTTACTAATAATATTCAATTGAATTGTGAAAAATGTATAAAAATCTATTCAATAGTTTCCGAGATGTACGTTTACAAACTGACGTACTTATTATTATTTTTTGCTCGAGAATTTTTGCTTACAATAATGTACATTATTCTCTAAGTTAGAAGCGATATAATATTTAACTTTTATTCTTAGATAGGTACTGAGATGGGTGCTTTGCTTATATGAACATCCATATTAATATACTATATACCCTCTTAATAATGTATGTGATTGCGTAAGTTGATTTATTCTTGTCCTACTTACTAAACGAAACTGAAAAATTATTCGGAATAATGTAATTTGACGTTAGTGGCAACCCTAATGAAGTTCATACACCTTTAACAATGGCCGTAATAATTATTATTTTTCATCTGCCACCTTTTTGTCACAGTTATCAATCAACGCACGAGCACCGTCCCTCTCATCCACCTTTCACTAAGTTTCCATCCTTTTCTGTTTGAAGATTTTTTTGTAACAAAACTTATGTATGTTCCTACTTACAAATACAATTTTTTTCGTCACATTAGAAACCATGTCCAAAATTAAGTGAAAGTAACAAAATTATTGAAGCATGAGTAAACTCATCCATTTTAAGACCTACTTTAATAATTCTTTGGGCTAAAAGTGTTGCAAATTGGACATCTAAGTAGGTATGTAATTATAAAAACCTAGTCGAGATCGAGCCTCTCTTTTATAAAATTATAAGCAGGTCTACAGCTAGAATACTTTAGTACATTTTAATGCAATGAATGAAGTGTGCAATGTGTTTTCGCACGTACATTTTAACGCGAGGTCCTCACATTTTCTGCTTTAGTGCACCCGTTCAAAGTCGGAGCGGACTTAATTTATAACAGAATCAATTCAAACTGGCAGCTCTAAAATTTCACCATGACATACGAAAACGAGTTCCGTGTGCCATTCTTGAAATTTTTGCTGCAAAAAATATAGAAACAATATGAGAGAAATCTCAAAATCAATACGTCAGCCAACGCCGAGCACCTGGCGCTGGCGCACAAAGCGAGTCCCGGATTCCCGATCGGGTTCCATACCAAGAAACCTTCATTAATTATCAAACACAATAGTTTACTTAAAATTATAACCGTCCAAGTGTCGTGAGCGTGATAAATCGATTTTTTTGTTACGTTTGTTTGTTGAGATCGTTTTGATTTCTCTCACTTACTCACTTAGCATATTTATCATGCGTCGTTTTCTAATGATTGTTCGAATGTCAAAAAGTGCAGTGCTTGAATTAAAATACCGTTAATACCTATACCACAATAGCCTTACCTCATCACGAAAGGGTTTTTAGGCGACCGTCACCAGTCACCACGCGGTCGCATTGCGGATTGGGTGGGGACTGCATGCGTTCCTCACGATGTTCTCCTTCACCGAAATGTCGACTCGACGACTCACCACCTGAACTGTTTCGCTGTAACATGTATCGGTCGAAATATCGCACGGGGCTCGCTCTTTGTGGCACGTCTTTAATGAAGAAATATTGCGGCGAGCGATTAACGCGATAACCGCCCGCGCCGCCGCGAGACATGAATGAAACTTGCCAATATTAATTATAAGGCGCGGTGAAAACGCGCCCGAGCTGCTCTAACCACTCCATTATACCGTGATGGCAGAATAAGAAAAGTAAACAAAAATATTGCGGCCATGTACGATTATTTGCAAAATAAAGTTTTTAGCAACAGTAAATTTTTCAAGAAAAATAAACAATTCAGCAATTTAAATTTCAAATCAGATGTTATTTCTAGGCACCTACCAATAATTCGCAAGCTGTATTAACTGCTAATGGCTTTTTGGCACATCGATAAAGGTAACACACCTGTGCAAATAAATGGTAAGATTAAAGATATAACTTCCGTTGCTTACTTTTGTTAGAGGATTCCTGTATTTATTGAACGGATAGTTCCGATAATAAGTAATGGATAAGATATGTGGTATTATATAATTATTAATTGAGATTATTTTTCTCTGTGTTTACCTTATTTTGCTCGAAATTGGACAGCCAAGATTGCATAGAAGACGCGAGGAAAAAAATCATAAACAAATATCGTCCAGATAGCGGTTCATCCATCTCAAAGAACTCGCCCGAAGAACTCTCGACCTTAATTCCACGGTGTAAAGCAAAATTGAGGAGAGCGTGATGAAAATTCGGCGTATTAAATTGAAACTACTCGAATATCGGCCAAATCCTGAATGTGTTTGTTTAGGGCGAGCCCACCCTAAAATATTTATTTTATCTCGGTTTGCCGAAGTCACGTCAATACGTTTGTTTCCATTTTTACGCTGTTCCGAGATAGGATCGATATTGGTTATAATTTACAAGGCTTATGGACTATTTGTCTATCCATCGGAGATATGTAGAACTGACTTCGTTATCTAGTTTAAATATGTTCGCGGAATTTAGAGATGTCCTAAGGTAATTATTGATCTTAAGCTTGAAGTCACGTGTGTTTGAAGAATTTATATCGGTGTCAAAGTCAATCTAGACATCTCTATCATCATATTTGTATAAATAGATAATGCTGAACAGTATGAAAAACCGTTGGAGACGGTTTGCGTTGAAATCGTAACGATTTTAATTTATCTTAAGGTTTCTAACAATGATACGAAACTTTACATTTCTGTAACTTAACAGTAACAATGCAGTCACATTAGTTTCGCGGAACCACAGAGCATGTTTTGCCATTTTCAAATTGTAACCATATCCTTAAGACGTTTAAATAGAGAGGAAATTGGAATGGCAGCTTATTAGCGGGATGTTAAATGATGGTGGTGATTTTTGTAAATAGGAACAGCTACCTGAACTCATACGCATTGTCTCCACACAATTGTGGTCCCAGGTCCGTATCTCGGGGGACATAATCCTCTAACAAACGTCTTAGCTCTCCTTTTATTTTAAACCTGTGACGTAACTTTGAACTAAAGGCCAAACAAAACGCTCCCTTATTGTGTACTGATAGGATTTAAAGTTGTTCAACTTGAGAGATTATAACAGCTCGGGCAATTGTGTAACTGTTGTAGAAACAAAGGATTTTTTAATCGCCTAATCCTGAAAGGTCGTTTTTACTTTTGCTTTTGTTTTATATTTAGGTTAATGCACGATAAATAAAAATTAAGTGACCAATACACAGAGACCAATTTTTGCAATAAAACTATCGCAGCTGTTTCGCCTTATACCTAAGTCAAAATATCTCTAGTGCTAAATTAAAATACATCAGTATAATACCTTTTTCGCAATAAATGTACACTTTAGTTACCTATACACAAAACACAATATACACATACACATGTAAAGTAACATTTAGCACACACGAGAGTTATTAATTTATCGCACTCATCAAGGGAAACCTTTGTCGCGTTCACACTCGGATGCGCCGGCGCAGCGCAGCTGCCGATTCTAACAAATAGCTTTATCGATAACCCTCTGTTGTAACGTTTTTCAAACATATTGTTACTCGGGCATTTAATTTTTTGTAATTAATTTACGTTGATTATATTTGCAGATAACATTACAAACGAGATTTTTTGCATCGTCGTTGAACTATATTACTTGCAGCATTAATAGAATAAATCTGGAAAAAATATTAATTTGGCATTCCCTCGTTGTACTCATACTCATTTATTTCTTTGTTCTGAAAAAAACCTAAATTGTACCCGTGTTTGTATAACATACATAGACACTATACTTAGTTGTGTTAACAAAAAAGAATCCACAATGTAATTGACTTATCTATCTCATTTGACTATCGATACAAAACCCAGTTTGTTTTCTTCACGTAAAAGACATAAACGCGTCGATTTGGGAAAGTTCCATTTCCAAAAGAATTTATAATGGTTTTAAAAACAGATTAGGTAATTTTATTGTACTGTCTCAGTATTGTATCTAAATTGAGCACCCGCATATTTAATTATCTAGCTCCTAATACACAACATTTACCACAAGACTGCTAAATTTCTCTTTTACATAACGCGACAAACTGCCAGTCACGCCTTTCGCCGTTTCAGAAGTAATTAATAGTCGAAACTTTCTCAATACCTAATATTTTTTCTCGCCAAAAAATATTGGCATCGTCCATTGATACGGGCTATTGTCAGTGCCCACCCCGCCGCCCTACCTGTTGTGAATGGCCAGTGTTACAATGAAAAAAATGTACGTTTTTTTCTCTATGCCCCTTTTGTCGGTGGCAACACTATATTTCACGTGGAACAATTATCATTGTCTTTGGCACCTCAGAACAGTGCGGTTGCGTTTATTTCACAGTCTTTTGTGCTTCGAGATTTTTATAGATGCCGCTTTGTTTCTCTAAGGACGCCATTGTTGTCATTCAAAAGGGAGATTTAAGATGAAACTTTCGGAAACGGAATTTATAAGCGAAACGTCGCTGGCGAGTAATCCTCAAACAAGAGTACCTAATCCTTATAGTTCTTTTGGTTATTAAATAAATAAAAAAACTGCACATAACTTTTAACATTCTTACCTTAATTAAAACTATTTTAAATTATTTACTTAATAAAGTTAAGTTATCTACGAGCGAAATTGGCTCGCGTCCATCTGATCATCTGATAATTATTGGAAACTAGGTACAGCGGGAGAGGAAGCCGGGATCTGACAGCGATTTCATTTCGACTGCAATTTACGACTGGCAATAAATTATTCTGTCGCATCGACTCCGCGCCATTGTCGTGTTTTTTAAAACCATTAAAAATCCTATCAATGGCTTCCATTCGAATGACAAAAATCAATTTCATTACGAGCAGTGTGAGACCTTCCGTCTCCTTCTAACGCAAAGTAATAAGCAATAAACGACAGGAACAGAATTAGCCTACTCGTGCGCTAACTAAATATAATATTAAAATACATTACAAATTTCAATAAATGGACAAATAAATTGTTAACCGATAAATGCGCTATTGTTACTGGATAATATTGATTTATATGAATATTCATGTACATATTTAATTTCTGAACGGTGGTACGTTTTTTATATCGATGTATTTATTTTAAATGTTGAAATTTATCCGTTTGATATTAAATGGCGTGACTTGAACGGGTGCATGCAGGCCGCACGTGCTGCTTGCTATCGCGACATCACATTTAATTTAATGTTATTGTTAAAACTATTTTTTATTGCCTGACACCTACCCGTTACACTGGAAAAATTCGCTTTTCATTCTGACCTGAATATTGAAAAAACCGGCCAAGAAGCGAGTTAAACTCGCGTGGAGAGGGTTCCGACCCTTGATTATTTTCAATGATGTCATTTTCAAACCGTCTCACAGGATAAGCTCTTTTATATGATAGATTTCAAACACCATGAACTTCTTAATAATTTTCCCGTTATCTATCGTTATAGGTCAATAACTATTCTCCGTATTTTTTCCAAAATTTTAGGTCCAGTGGTTTCGGAGATGGGAATGGTTATTTTTTTGCCTATTTTCTTAAATAACTCGAAAAGATTGACCAAAAAAGAAATAAAAAAATATATTTGAGACCCTCAATAAGAAGTACTTTCATTTGATATGTCACACGATATAGTTTGAAAAAATTCATTAATATTTTTTTCAAATTTAGCCCCCAAAAATGGGATCTACGTTTGCATTAATTGTCGTTACTCGTCCGTCTTTGGGTCACAAACTTATATATACGTACCAAATTTCAACTTGATCGGTCCAGTAGTTTCGGAGAAAATCGACTGTGACAGACGGACGGACAGACACAGGAGTAATCCTATAAGGGTTCCGTTTTTACCTCTTGAGGTTCGGAACCCTAAAAATAATTAGGTTATGATCTAAATTCAAATTTACTTACTTTCTAGATAAGTATCTGAGTACTTATTGGAATAAAATCTACTTAGATCCTTTGCTGTGCGCTTGTTTGCCAATGTATACCAATTCAATAAAAAAAATCCAATACGATAGGTAAGGCCGTACTTTCTTATTCAAGTTTATTTACTCAAATATACTGCACATCGCGTTTTCATCAGTTTTCTTATTTTAGTTCCAGATATTGTTTCAACTGCATTTAGTCGCAATATTGCAACTTAAAATCATTGCAAAAAGTACTCTAAACCTTTCTAGTGAAGGGTCAGGCCGACCGCAGGCTGCGATGTCGCCAGACGCTCGGATGCGCTATATCATGTCTAGAAGCGATTCGTCGTTGAACAAACAAGCTTTTTAAATGCTACCTAACTTGTCTTTTTTATATCGCCATTTGAATATTTCGATCGTTCCTGTAGGGTTCGTGACACGACACGGCACCGGTTCACGTGAGAGATATTTATAAAAGAAAAGCGGTGTATCGGCGATATAGCGTTATTTCCAATTTAATGATTGCTAATATCAAATCGGGGCCGTCGCCGCGTCAGACTATCGCCGACGTAATCGGCCGCGCGGTGCGTGTGCGTGCCCGCCACGCTCGCGGCATTATTCATCCTGTACACGCCAAAACAACTTCATACCAACCCATTTCTTCTAACTACTCGACAAAACACGGTTTTGTCAACAAATATCAATTTCTTTCTAACTTACTAATAACCAGCCACCACTTATATTCTCATTCATACGCTCGAAATAATAACGGCTAATGTCAATAGGTACTTAAACAACACCCCTTCTATTAAAAAAAGCCACTGAAACATTAAACCACAAACTCAAAATATTGCACGCTATAAACAAGCCTAAAAAAACCGCCCAAAAAAAACTTCATCAACAAAAGTGACGAAGAAAAAAATCCCCGCGATCACATGCAAATGTCGCGGCCGCTCATTACTCCGCCATAAAACCATAACAACAGTCATTACGGGTGCAATTAAAAAAAAACTTTGCAATACTAACGCGCGGCAAGTGTGACGAAAACCGCTTACGCTGCGCCCACATAGTTTGTTTTCAACATAAAAAAAACTTTGAAAAACGAGGGCGCCACCGTCTTATGCAAAAAACTTCTTACGTATTCACCCCTCGCGGATTCCGCTTTAATGAATGCTCGTCGCATTTTTTTCTCAGTACTCGACGCAGTTGTTTTGACGGTACGCAATCTAGCCACTAATTGCTTTTTCCTCGTCGGGGTGCGAGTACTTCGCGAAATTACGTTTTATTAATTGAATAATATTAATGATACTTCCTCGAGACGATCAATCTTTAATGACGTTTTTATTCGTGACGCCGCGCTCTCCCCGACCACTCGGGATGTTGTTTTTTTACGTCGATCGATGTTAATTACGTATCTAATGGCTCCCGTGATACACTTCCATTAATAATACGCCGGCGACATCCTCCCGCTCCTCCAAGATTTAATAACTACACGTAGAGATTAATAGTGCATCTGTGCCGACGTTATTATAAAAATGTGTCCTATCCTAAAAGCGATCGTATGTTTCGGTTCGAGTAGCTACGACCGTTCTCTTACTCATAATTTATTTATGAATGTATTTTTGATAAGGTGGCGCGTGTGGCGTTAGTTACAATTGCAAATTCTATACGGCATTACTCATTATAAAAGCGGACAGGCGAAACAAAATGTCTCATTAAAATGCAGTGCTTACTTCATACTGAGTGACTTTAATCCAAAAATTCGCGGCAGCTGCCACGCGGAGTCGAGCGCCAAGCGTTAAAAAGCTTAATCTATGTGGTGCTAGCCAAATAAACCTCGATTCATAAAATGTAGCACGTTATTGTTCTCCGCCGTTATTATTACCGCTTTTTATTTTATTATCATAACCATTTTTTTCGCGATGAATCTGCGCGTCGGTATAATTTCTTTTGTTCCGCACGCTGTTGTTGTTCCTTTTTTGTTGTTTTTTTTTTGTGTCGCGGTGTTGCCATCGTAGTGCTCGCCGGTGATTTATTCCCCCTTTCGGGTAAAACAACACCGTGCGAGTTACGATTAGCGGGAGTCGTAATATCTAATTACTATGTGTGGGCACGTACGGACATAACTCGCGTGTTTCCTCCGACCGACGTGGTTTATGGAATTGGATCCTCATATTTCGGCAGCCTCTCGGTGCCGCAGTTTGTCCGCGTCTCGCTGCACTTTCTCTGTAATCTGATATCTTATGTCGCTTCGCCCCCGCGTTAAAAAAACTCGCGAATTATCTTTGGTATAAGTAGGTACGAGGCTTTTTACGCAGCCGGTCCCCCGGGACGGTAGCTAATGTTGGTAATTCCAAATTCAATCATCTCAAACAAAGGACATCTCACGCGTACCTAAATGGCGTTTTTTAATCGGATATTATAATTAATGTTCCTTTTGTCGCGTGCTGACGTGCCCTCGCGCGAACAATGGGATTTCTAATAGAGAGAGATATAAATATTTTTTCTTAGAAACTGGCTACCTGACGATAAAACACAGGCGACGGAGCTCGGAGCCGAATCAAATTAGAATAATAAATAATCAAAAGATCCTCATTTAAAAGGTGACTCCCCCACGTTTGTTTTCAAATGAAATAAAGTTTTTGTTTGCTTATCATCCTAGAGACAGGCTTTCCTTGCTGTGTATATAAAGAATACAGAGATAGGTAATGTCGTATGCAGTAGATTTAATCAAGTGCATTGCTTGTGGTTTCATATGCAAGCAAAGAAACTACAACAAAAGCTCCGGTGACCCCTAAAAGTTCATTCAAACGCGCATCCTCGCGAAACTAGAATCGACGTGAATTTTTTATCAAACGAGCGAGCTTAACCCTCTGGCCCCCGGACAAACCCTTCTCAAACATAAAAAAAACGCTAATAGTTAAAATGTATTCGGACAAACGATCCGTGGTCCTTATGGTCATAAAGATAAGATTTAAAATTAAAGATATTTTGGGTAGCGGAGTAAGTAGTTTTTTTAGTTGTGGGTAAGGAGTATGCAATAAAAAACTGCATTATATCATGTGGCCCTCCCTTCATTACGTGTCGCAAGGGTCTCGCGTGTGTGTGCTGTTTTTTCTACAGGGATGTTATACCCGAGTGTGCGTAAAGTTAATGACTAAGAAATTTAATCTGGACTCGAAAAATCCCGACAAGATTAAAATTCGTAATTCAAAACGGTATTTATCAAGCTCCGTTAATCGAATTTCAATTACTCAGGCGTGACATGTAACTGAATACTTTCAACAGAAAATGAAGTTGTCATGTCGTCATTTTCTAAAGAAGAAGATATCATTAAATATTTAATTTCATTTCACGGCACGGGCAGAAGGCACAAGACATAGAAACCGGTCATGTGACAAAACACGAAGACAGAGCTGGCAGCCGAATTAAATTAAGATACAATAAATCACCGAAAAAGTAAATTTGTGTTTTTGTAGCCACCACTTACATTCATGGCAAATGCAACACATTTCAAGCATGACTTCCATTAATATCTTAACGCGGAATTACAGCCAATAATCCATAAAGCTCATGGTGAACCCATTTTTTTTTCATAGAAACATTTACGGACAGACAAATAAATTACGCTTTGTGTCCCATGTATTGATTCATGTCCGCTTTTTTAGAAGCCATAAAAATAACGAGCTCTCTCAATTGTAACTGCAATAAATCGGAGCGACACGTTTCCTAGCGTTCGATTTCACTCATTAGTTCCAATCATTATTTCAAATTTATTGATTGGATCAAATACCGTCTGACATTTCATTAGAATACACTATTAAACTTGCAGTTTAAAAAATATGATACAGACTGACGTCTGTATCATATCGCCTTTTAAAAAAAGGTTCCAATTATTAAAAACTTCCTGTAAATCTAACAAGTGCCCATAAAACTGTACCTACCGTAAACGATATTAAATTCTAGTAAAACAAATAGACATTAAGTCCGAGCCCGCACCGTATCGCCATTCCGCGCCATAAAAATAATCAAATATATTCGTTCCATCTCATTTGGCGGCGTCTTAAACGATTTCTCTCGTCCGTCCTTTATTACCGAAAACATAACTCCTCATTTTCTTTTTTATCCCCTACTCACGCCGCCCGGCCGGGCATAAACCTAAACCTCCACAGGGGTAGCTGCATATTTTTATGTATTTTCACGGACAAGGGGCCCTCGCTGAAGTATATTTTATTTACACAATAATTGCGTCCGGAAACCTCACCTGAAAAACAAAAAAACGTTAAAAATTTAAAACGTATAAAAAACGTTTACGATTCCTGACTCCTGCTTCATATTACACGTTATTTATTCCAATTTAAACTCAATCTCGCCTGTCATAAAGTTGATTATTCTTTACCGGTGGTTTCGTTAGGACTGCCAGGAATACATAATAACATATTGTTTCATTTACGCGAAAGCGTACATAAAGTGTTTTATCAGTGGGAGCCCACATATTGCGAGGGGACGGGATTTTTTCCTCGTGTAACGCGGTTAATTTCCTTTTTCCTTTTTATTTATAGTAATCCCTTTATAAGGTGATTACGGAAATGTGTTTTTGTGGACGTAAAAGAGCGCAGCGTGGGGCCCTACACTCGTTCTTTACGGGCTTAGGCGTGCCGGAGGAAGTCATAAACAAACTTACAAACTTACACTTGTGGCTTGGAATAAAAACGCTTACACTTGTCTAGTACACTTGTTAGACGTTGTGAATTAATTATACTCAGCCCGTACTGAAAGGATTCAATAAATCGATATACCTACACTCAACCGCAATGAAGTCACTTTTTGTATAAGATTTTCCATACAAAGTGACCCGATTTCATTGCGGTTGAGTATTTCTTTGTAGTATTCACTATATAGTTATATAGTGTTGTGATGGATTTAGGCTATGATTTTGGTGACGGTAAAACATAATATATGACTTGCAATGTTACCTGGAAAAAAATATGAAAATATAATTATTTGTACCGTTAAGTTACCCAAGCCTTGACCTAGCGTTAATATAAAAAATATTCTAGCACTTGCTATTCTTCCCACTGGTTCTGCTGATGTTTATTGTAAGCAAATTCGAATACATACAGTTTACCTGGGGCTGTCTGTGAGTCACCTTGACCTTCAATGTTAAATAAAATCATGATTAAATTTAGAAAAAAAGCTCTGACAAATGAGTAGAGTAATGTTGTTATCTTGAATTTCAAATGTTTTTTTTGGCTTCAATTTCGAATAATTTGGAAGCAAACCATTGTCTTTTCATAGATTTGACGTTACGCAAGTCCCAAAAATATCAAATTGCAACATAATTAAACTTTGTCATCAACATTTTAAAATGGCGTCGTGACCTATGGCGACTATGAGTGACGTTTTAGCAAATAATACAACTACTGCATATGAAAGACATTCTTATTAGAAAAATGAAACAGATAAGATGAATCTAATGGGTAGATACAGTTTCTTTTGAAATCCAAGAAAAGTGCTTCATTACCCACTCCCTCCCTTTGCATATAATTGCATCTTTTTGTCTGAGGAGCGCTCGCCCGGGGCTCTGATTTACGCATACAAGGTGTGCAATAATAACGCTGCCTCAAAAAAATATTATTCAAACACACAAACACGCGCAACAAAAATAACTCTTAAATTTCAGCGCTCAGAGCTCATTCTCGTCTTAGCCGGCTTTAATAAACGAAGCATATTTGCTGAAAACGTTGAGCAAAGAAACTGCTTAGGGAGGTCTCACCCTCGCTTTTTTCGGGGCACTTTTCCTTGCGCCTCCTTAATTTATAAAGAAACTACTAAGCGACTTTGATGTTGAAATTTGAAAATAATTCAACGTGTACATTGAATTAAATATTTATTAAGGTTTTAACAATTCAATCTGCATTTTACAATCATAAGCATGTTGGATGTTTTTTCTAATTAGAAATTTGGTCAAAATTTTTGTCAATATAGTCTCGTAATTATGGAGTGTGGAACGTGTCTTGGTAAGGAGCGCAATCTTATATGGCGAAACAGTTGAAAACGTGTCCAGCGGATTTGATACGCAAGAAAACAAAACACAATCTCCTAACAACCGTTTTCGCTGCGTTTTCGCCTCAGCAGCGCCATCTGAAGGCGCTACTGCAGACTATCCGCCTAGGTGGCTTGACTGGAGTGACGACCGCAGCGCCCCTAACCTACTCGATTTTGTGTCCACCTTTGGAACTATAAATATTGCGCTCACTTCAACCCTCCATACTCGTAATATTGTTTTAATAATGACAGCAGTCGTCAAACAACTTTGACGGTGTGCGTAATTTATAAACCATAGATAGCTAAACTCTAAAAGTATTTGAATAAAACTTACGATTATATTACAAATAGCCATTGTCTTTGATTCCCAAATTTAAATAACATTTTAATTTAAAAGTGTTCAAAGGTATCCCGCCGAACTTTCACACTTTGATTACAGCGTTCTCATTTCCCGAAAGGAATTCCGTATTTCGTGCGATGACTTTCTTAGCGGGGTCGTTATTAAAAATATATCCTCTGTTCCCCTCCCGAAGAAAGTTGACTCATAATAAAGGCCGGCATAATTTTTCCTTTTAAAACTTTTTGATTAGATAAAATAATGGGGAGGGAGAGCTCGCGGCGATGCGCCGATATCGGCATTATTCTAATTGTTGTTTTCTCTGAGGATGTTTACATTCCTTTGTACTCCGGGGGAATACAGTTCGTTAGACCGCAATCCAAAAAAAGCTGGTAAAATAATCTTAATCTATAAAAATATTGTTGCCAAGGTGGAAGGAAAGAGACCTCGTGGTCGCCCCCACCCGATGGTGTAACCATGTAACTACGCTCACCAGACTCCCTGTTACGATTGCCCTCAAAAAAGCTGAAAATCGGACAATGCAAGGAGCTTACCAATCAAGTGACGAGAGACTTTTCACGAGTACGACAATGAAGAAGAGAAGATAAAAATATTACGTATCTATTAAAAATAATAGTATTTGTCACTCGAAATGATTTGTACAAATAGAAAACATGCGGCGTCCGATGCCGGCTAAAATCCTTTCGGCAGGCGACAGACTAATCGATTTAAATTGAAAAAGAAATCGACGTTTGAGTCTGACATATCGTCAATGTCGTTTACAACAATACACTGCTATTTAAAATTGAACTATATTGCAGTGTACTAAACGTCAATTATCTATTAACTACTACGACGTGCAGTATTACAATTGATTGGTTTTAATTTATTTAACTAATGTTTACTCTGTTAGCTCTGGCAGATGTTGTGATTTCAATTGTCAATAAAGACTTTAAATATCTCTATCAAGTGTACTTAATATTTTTGATACCTAGAAAATTTACGAAATCTATATTAGTATCGTTTCAATTTTAGGCGTGCAGTGAAATAAAGAGTAGAATAAAAAAAAAACTAATACCAGCTGTTTCATAATGGTATATCCATAAATACACCACACAACTTATAGCTTATCAAACCTTCAATTACAACTCGGTAATAACTCCCCAAAAATATAAAATGTCACATTCTCCGGTTTAGGGTTGTCCCCTATTTTTTTCAATTTAAACCATTTGACGGGCGGCGTCGAACGCAGCCACGGCCTTTCCGATGCGCACAATGGTAGTTTTCAATAAGATTGGTTACACTACACTAAGCAATGCAATCAATCAAAATTGCATCGATCTGCAGGACGCAGCCCTACCCACGCCAGACCATTAAAGTTGCGTTCGACAAAGACCGGCTTAAACAACGATTTTAAAAACGCTCATCAATATTGGTGAAAAGGAAACTTTTTGTGGTGTCACAATAAGTTTCTGTACACTCATCGATCCCGAAGGGCGTTTGCAACGTGCGTAAAGAATGTCCAGTATCACACTCGATTTCACATCTTAACGGAACAATCATCTGATTTGAAACGTTTACCCCCTAAAACAAGCAAAGCCTTAAGGTACCTAAGGTCTTTTTACACTCACGGATTCCGGGCACAAAATTGACAGAGTAACCACCTCTTCACATGTGAATCTCATCTCCATATGTGTTATCGTGTAGGTACGAGATATCCATAGAACTCATATAAAATCAGTTTTTGTTAATATTGTTCCTCAAATTGTATTCGTAGTTTTTTACAGCGACTTAACACTCAATTTAATTTAATTATTCATAAGGTATTCAGTAATCAAATTAGAACAAACACGTATAATTATGTTAATCAATTATGAAGACGCTCGCGTGCGGGCTTGAGCCAAGCAAACCGTGAAATGCTCACAAAAACAGACTATCGCTTGTATCTCATAATTGTTCTTAATGAGACGCTATCACCGTATCGCTTCGTTTTAATCATACCTCTGTTTCTTTTCACACCTCGACAAATATTAAAAAACACGTACTTACCTACCTATCTACAGTCATTATCGCGTGCTTAAATTTAATTGTACAGACTTTTTCTGTTTCAAGCATGAAATACGGGGTGAGTGAAAAAAGACATGTAAAAAAAGCAAAGTGGGAAGTCCTCATTAATACTAATATAATTGTAAGGCTGTTATTTCCCCAGTCGGAACGACTTATTAGTGAATAACGAATGCATGGGGAACGCCTCCGATGTGTTCCGAAACATTTCTTCATTTGTCTAACAAGCGTTTTAACGTTTTTATCCTTTTTAAATTTTCTACGGTAATTATAGTTTGTGTTTGTAACAGATACAAATCGTCTGTGAAAGGTAGTCGTTAATTATTTATTAAGGTTTTGATGTGGCCTGGCTAGAAATAAACAAATATCTCAAGATTGTATCTTGAGTTTGAGGAGAAAACGTGCGGACGTTCAATAAGTGCAAAATTTACCAAAATAATAAAATGTGACATTGTTTAAGTAGTTCTTCCATTAAATATTTAAAATTCGTTAAGAATTTGAAACATATAAGCCTCTGCTCGAGAATTTCAAGTAGCAACGGATATGTCAGGTGCAGTGACAATTTATACGTAAGGTGGCCTGAATACTGGATGTGGCAAACCTTGGACGGAGCTCACTGACGCCTATGTCCAAGAGTGGGCTGCTCCAGGCTGTTGATGATGATGATGATATGTACTTACTAATATATATGTCGACGTCGTCGTTTAAGACGACGCATTATGAATCGCACCTACTCAACAACCCATCAAACAATCCTGTTATATTTCCGAAAACAAAAAGTTACATTTCATAATGTCTTGTTCCACTCAAGTTCATCGCTGTTCAAGTTACCATAACTCCATTAAGCTCATCCTCGTAACTCACAGGGCTAATGAAAAGCCTTTCCCGACCTATCCCAACTTTCCCACGTTTTCCCTCTCCCCGTTAATTGTTGACCTAACGAGCCGCCAGTTAACCCTTCCATGCAAATCAACCCCTGCACAGTTTTCACGGCGTTATTGAATTAAAGCGAACATCGTAACGAAAGGGTTGATACCTTGTTTGTTCACAAGATTCTGGAGGTTGTTTAATTAATGATCATCCCTCGGGGTGTCATTAGGGGTTTGTTAGGGAATTTAAGGGTTGCAGGTCAGGGTTAAGTAATAATTGTCTTGGAAGCGGTTTGAGGGATGCGTTTTTGTGGCTATCTGTCGTATTTACAGATCTTTTTGTTGGTACAGAATTTCACAGTCGAAGTTTTTAGTTGATACATTGCAGCTCATAAGATGATGAAATTCGAGATTCTAGTGCGTTACCTGACAGGCGCATGAAAAATGATGTTCCCTTTCGACCTCATTCCGTCAATTAATTTTCCTTGAAAAAAAAACTTTTTGTCAGTGTGATAACCTTGATAAATAATCGAATCATGTCAAGATCCTCTTGTCTTGATTTAAGTATCATGACAGTTTACACCAAGGCACTGTAGAATTGATTTTAATATTAGAAACCTGAGAGCGAAACAGGAAATCCATTCACAACAAAACCTAAGATATGTAAATCTATAGACATCAATTCATTATTTTATTTTATAATCACAGCGATGCATTTGATTGCAAACAACGGATTTCCATAAATCAGATCAACAATAACGCTTTCGAACTCCCTCGTTGGACCTAACATTTCCGTGGCCGCGCAAACTTTGCCAACTTCCCCGGAATCGTATTAAAAGCCAAGTCCCCTCCTGAAAACCGCAAAACCGAGCTGGGAAAATCAAAGGAAAGTTAAATGAGCGAGTGTCCGCCCTCCGGCGTTAATTGCTTAATCGCCTCGTCGTGGGCGGGCTGAAGGCTTTTTGAGGCGATACGACACGACTCCGACACGACCACTACACGACGACCTTGTTGCAGTAAAGGCCTCTTCATATCTACCCTGTAGGTACTGTGTCAGCATCATCCAATGCATCCCAATTGTTTGATGTCGTCTACCACCCACTCTTAGACAGTCGCCATTAGATATATGTGAACGAACAGGGGTGATCATAAATATCTGAACATGCACTCTAACATCTTGACAATTAGATCGTGTTCAGATTTTTATGACTACCTTGTTTGCTTCCATATAATTATCTGATGGCGACAGGCCATCGACTAAACAATACATCTAATCAAAATAACTTATGATGTTGTAACATCATGTCATCATCATCATGTCAGCTGAAAGACCGCCACTGCTGGACATGCCTCCCCCAAGGCTCGCTCATATCCATACTAATAAAAGCGAAGGCAACTCTCCGTACAGACAAAGACCTGTTACCTCATCCTCTTCACGCTTTAACAGCTGATTTAAAATATGAAGACCGACAGTTACTTCTCAAAGTCGTCTTTGTCGTGTCGTCTTTGTTGTGTCGTCTTTGTCGTGTCGTCACCGCCCCGCGTCTTCGCCAGCTAAACCCGCTTAATTGCCCAGACGACTGACCACTTAAGCCGACAACTCCCGACAACTCCCGACGACCCCCGACTTCCGACGTAATCACAGGGCTGTTTAATTACGCTCGGACACCGGGAATTAATTACTTGAGTTCACTTTGAGTGCTTGTTTACTGAGGGGATCGGAGGTGTCGAGGGCTTTAATTGGTTTTAATTTTTGTTTCTAATTGCGATTATACAGCCATTTGAGCGGGAGGAAAAGCGTCTTTAAAGAAAGACTTTTTTTAACTTGGCTTTAATGACATTTCCACGCCTTTCCAGGAAGTTTTTCTTTAACTTTGCGCAGACACAATTTAGTAAACGAGTCACTAAAGATGGTATTAATTCATAGTGTTGCATCGTGAGACCTATCGTAATATTAATATGTCATGTTATGAAAACATAGGTTATTAGGTACTTATTTATATTACATACTTGTAAAAATATTTCAAGTTCTAGAAATAAGATGGTGATTAACGCAAGCATATTTTACTACTATCTTGGGTTGAACATAATGTGTCAGATTTTTAGATTGAGTCTTAATAAGTACTTATAGTTTGTTGATCTAGTAACGCGATTTGCCGCGAGGCTTATATAACAACTAGCTTCTGCCAACGACTTCGCCCGCGTGGAATTTGCTTATCGCGTTCCCGCGGGAACTATACGTTTTTCCGGGATGAAAAGTAGCCTATGTCCTTTCTCGGGACCCCAACTATTTCCGTGCCAAATTTCACCCCAATCAGTTCAGCGGTTGAAGCGTGAAGAGGTAACAGACAGACAGACAGACAGAGTTACTTTCGCATTTATAATATTATAATATGGATTCATATTGCGGAAACGACATTATTCTCTCAATTGTGAGCCACCGACACACATTAACCTAGTTAAGTACCTGTCGGCTAATTAGCCAGTACCTATGAGAGCAGATCGACGAAGGAAGTCGTTACCGCACGTCTTCACGACATATGTCGCTTAGCGCTGCCGCCACGACGCGTCGCGCGATAATGACGACTTGTTGCCTACTTTGTTTGATCAACACTGAGTACTCAGTTACTTACACAAAGTCACATAGATGTAAGGATATACAGGAGATGAGAATAATCTCTCTGCCAGCACCTACGTAATTGAATTTCGATCAAGCTACCAAGAAAATTACTCAGAAGATGGGAAAATTAAATTAAAAGAACGCGAGCTAACAAGTCTCGATTACAAATTAAACAAGCCGAGTGTCAGGAGCCGCGGCGGTGATTTAAGGAGATGAGAAGGAATCTAATTACACCGAGTCTTTCCGTAGCCTCTCTTTAATTGAGAACTTAGCCACTGCCTTCGTCCTCCCCCCGCGCCCTTCGTGTTTGCCTTCCCCCTAATCGCAGTCGGGCGTCGATTACACTTTTTCACATTTTTTAATTTCGTTCGAGCTTTTAATTTTCTTCGCGCTCGCCTTTTCTTTTACACCGCCTTCTTTCCGTTCGCTGGCGATATTTCTCACCGCCATTATGCGGGCCGTAATGAGATTTTCTTTCATTATGCTTAATCTCCCGATTAATTCAAATGTTAATCTCCTCTTTTCACGTAGCTTTTTTTACGAGCGAAACGCTAGCGTGGCGAAACGGCGAGGCGCAATCGACTCCGGATTTCGGGCGCGACATTTAAAATAATTAAGCGACGTGACTTCTGGGCGCGGGCGCCGTTCCCAGCGGCGGGCACGTCCGAGGAATAGGAGATCGGCCGGGCCGATTAGGTCATCAATAATTTAATTCGCAACAAATTCAAAACGCCGGCCGGCCCCCAGATAGGTGCGTCGGGACGTGTCCGGAACGCCAATGGCGAGTCCAGGAGTGGGCAAATTGAAAACACCTCCGGCGCGGCTGTAAACACGTCACGTGATTTAGGTTTTAATCAAGTAGGGACGCACCGCCCAGTCGTAATTGTGACAAATCCTCTGTTTGTCCGAAGGAACTTTTAACTCGCCGGTGGAGCCGTAACGGCCGCACGTGCCGGCCGGGGAGACGGTTTTTTGTCGACACATGTGCTCCCGGCACCCACCCCGCCGGAGGCTTGATTAATTTTTAATATTTTTTCTTCCAGTGCACGTACGCAATTTTCACTTTACCACTTACAATGTGCACTTTGTTCTGTCGAAGGACCGTGATCACGTCACGTGCCTGCAGTAAAACTATTGACATCTCTGAAATCTGAACTATAAATTCTTAGTGCTGACGACGGACAGTTTAATCTTTGTTCTCATCGTTCAGGAAATGAGCTCACAAAAGTTTGTTTAAATGTTGTGTGAGTAGGTAATTCATGGCATTGAGTGAGTTAAGCAGCGTTTACGTCGCCCGCGCTACGCCTACGAGCTCATTACCAATTAGCGGCGCGAATTAACGCTGCAAGCGTCCTCGAGGAGGTAATAAACTTAACTCAATGCAATCTGGTGAAGAGAGCCGGTGTCAAGAAGACATGGCACTCTATTGATCGACCACGGTTTTTACCACTTCTTTTAAAAAGATCACTAAAAGACATGAATCCTCATCTATACATATAATATATACTCTATATACTAATAATAAGTCTGTAGATGAGGTTGCATCTGAAAATTGAAAATGAAAAGAAACTATCAAGTCGAGGAGACTATATAAACGATATTGAACACAAAATAACGTTTTTTAGAAAAAAAAAACTGTATGTATGTATGTATGTCCGGATTTAACTCGAAAACTACTGGTCGGATTGCAACAAAATTTGGTATGAGGGTAGTTTATAACATACTGGTCAACATATAAGCTACTTTTTATCCCGGAAAAATGCATATTTCCCGCGGGAATGCAATTAACGCATTCCACGCCGACGAAATCGCGGACAGAAGCTAGTTATAAAATAATATCTTCATTCTCAGACGGCGCTTTAAAGATCTGAAACACAAATGTATCAAAAGAAAAGGGGTGTCTTGTGACGTACAGTAAAAAGCTTCAAAAGACTCTTTTGTTAAACCTCATTTAGACCTCATCTTTCGGCAAGACAAAGGTGAAAACGAATGAAAAGAACAGCGATATTCTTTCATTTTATCTTTATGAGAAAAACTTAAACTAATGGGTCTTTGCTTTGGAGGTTAATAATTTTAACTAAAGGGAGCTGCGCTGTTGTTATGACTCTTATAATGAAACGTAAAGTTGGTGTTTTTTATCCAATGAGACATTTTCATTTGCTATTTTTTATAAAGCAACGTCAGTTCTGCGCTTGCAATATCAGTGTTGTTCATCTAGAGTAATCTGTCGCAATTATCGCGTGGCGCATATCCCGATTAGAAGCGGCGACGGCAATTAGGTCGGCGGACACTCGCGTTAGCTCGCCAATGAGGAAACGCCTAAACACCGCTCGTTGTGCCAAAACGTCGCCGACGACCCAACGATGCTGCCGAAACCGCCTCACCGCCCGTCTTCGCTCCACGACTGATTATTTTTTAAGCCTAATGGAAAAAACCACTAACGAAAACGAACGGTCAGCACACGCATCCACTCCCCTATTTATAAATCACATCCGCACTCTTTGTAAATTCACCTCCGTAACGTAACCCCCACAGAGTTCAAAGAGTGCCGTCCGGGGCAATGTCCAAATTATAAATTCGCATTAGATCGGACGCGCACGGTTCGTTTACCATTTCATTTTGGTTCAATATCGCCACTCGACTTTGTTCCACACACTCCCCACGGCCCCACACCCCTCCAGCGCCTTAAGACGCCGGGAAATATCTGCGTTTTAAGCTATATTTCTTTCATCCCTCATTTTTGCAGTTCGTAGCAATCTGAAATCCAACACGTCCCCCGCAGGGTACCCCTCCCCCGGGTGGTTCCCCCTACGTATTCTTGTTCTCGGATAAAAAAAGCGATATCTATTTATAAAATGTATGGTTGTGTAACGTGTGTGGACGGGGATTAGCGCGTGTGTGTGTCGCGCGCGCGGCCCGCTCATTTGCAAACGTCTCCTGAGATGACGTCCTCCAGTTGGTTATCCCGTTCTTATTGCCCCCTTCTTCCCTTGATTGCTGTGTATGTGGAAAAGTTTCGAGCTCTTTCAGTGATGGAAATTGATTTTGTCGCGGAAACGGAAAAGTTATAATACGACTCACTTTCTGTGTGTTGTCATTAATACTTTACTTCTCGTAAAGAAGAAAGAAACGATCGCTTCTTATATTCTTGATTTTTATTGGCTACTGTTTTGCAACGCTTTTAGTGCACTCTAAAGTTTTAAACTTGTTTAAAAATTAAGAGGTTGAGTTGAGAGGTTGGCGCGGAGAGGGAAACTATTCTAAATAAGTAATCGGAGAGTGGGGCCGGGCGGCGGCGCTCACGTATGAACGTAATTATAAAAATTGAAGGCAACTCGAGTCGCTCCTTGGGCTCTCCCTCGCTCCCGCGGCGTCGTGCATTTTTTCGTACATATTAAACTCCCCGCCCGGCCCGAGCCACTTCACCCCGCGACTCCTCTTTTTAATCGATTTCCCCGACACAAGGGGTGAGTCCTCTGGGGTGAATGTAATTTTTTATGCGTTTTTTCCGTCGGAGGAGACGGCCGCCGGAGGTGCCATTACGCCACGGCTTGCTGGGAATATTTTAATTATAAGGCATTAGCGCGTTTTATGATAGCACTCCCGCTCGAATTTATAAAGGATCGAGTCTTAAAATAATTAAATATTTGAATGCGGTGAGATTTCTCCGAGGAGGGAAGTGGGATAATGCGTTCGGTTCGGGCGTTAATATGATGGATAGAAAATTCGATGAAATCATTGCTTAATGGCCGTCGAAAGTGCTGGAAGTTATATCAGCATTTATACGTTAGAGCGTAATCTGCAGAAACGAGCTTTTATTGCTTAGGGGAAATTCATAATCTCGTTTTTTTTTCTCATCATTGCACCACACCTGATTTTTTACATTTCAACTCCTATCAGGACACTTGAAGCCAATGCATCAAGTCAGTAGGATATTCTCCGATGTTCTCACATGCTAGGACAGAGAGTCTTGATACTGCAAACATTTTTTAACTAGTCCCGGGTGCCCGTGGCTGCTCCCTGATTGATGGCGAGCGGCCCTCTCCTAACTGCTTACAGTGGCGATTATCGCTTTAGATTGTGTGACACATCGTTTGCTCAGCTACACTAACGGTTGCCGATTGTTTTTGCTCAAAGTTAATTCTATCCGGCTCGAAGGTCCAAGATAAAGTCAATCATTTAGGGAAGCAGAAAAGAAAATTGATTTATTTACCTGATTGCAAGTATAGCTTTATAATCTAGCAATTAGAGTAGTTTAATGATATTTCATCAGTCTGGTAAGATTGACGTTAGACTAATCATGTAACCTGCTAACTGATGGTCCAGACAGAGGATACAAATTAACATGCACGACGTCATTTCCATCAATATAGTTTCAATAGATATTGACGGAATGTACCTAATGATGAAATACTCAGCGTGTTACAAATACAAATACAAATACAAATTCGTTTATTTTCCAACAACCTGCAACATTCCTTAGCTTTAACAATCATAGGCATTTATGGAAAAAGGGTATGGGCACAGCTAATGCTGATTTTAAGCCCATCCGACGTCAATATTGATGGCAATTATGTTACCATAGTCACAGATACATTTACCTATATTGAAGACGTGCTTTAATTCGATTACTATGGTAAGTAAAACGAGAACAAAGCGGATTTGTGTACTTACAATACCTAAGTATTCTGTAGTGACGGTGGCAAGCGCCTGACACCTAAGGTTTCTTACTAAGACGAGCTAGGGGGTTACATGGCGACAGGCACTGGAGCGTGTTAGCTAGCGTTAGAATGATACACGCTAATATATGTTTGTTACTTACAAAAAGAAACTGCTTGGTAATTTAAAGTCCTGCTTTTACCTATACATGTAAGGTCGACCTTACCGTCACCGACAGCAAACATTCTTACTGATCAACCGTAATTATCCAGTATTCATCGACTAACTAGCGATTTTGACACATTTTCACGCGGGTCGGAGTGTCGCGTCTTGGAGGAGGCCTATGTCCAGTAGTGGACGTCTACTGACTGACATGATGATAATGATGATGATGTAGCCATTTTTTAACACATTCTAAGTCTTTAAGAAAATCCAAAAATCGAGATACAGTATTTTCAAAATCAATTGGATTCATTCCACTCTTATTGAAATTTTATCAAAGATAAAACGCATATCTTACGAGTAAATATGGTGTTGTTGAACTCGCATATAGATAGCTATCTGTCTCGTCTAAGCAAATAAAACTGATCTATAGTAATAAAATAGTTAATAGCATTACATGTTTGTAAAAATATCAATTCTTAAATGTTAACGCTCACTATTCAGTATTTTTACATAAATCGTTAATACAAAATATATTTAATACTCTATTTCAAGATAGATAACGTTATTTTAGATATTTTAGGAAATTCACCAAATGGCGTGCAGTCTGTAAATTTAGCACCTACCTACTTCGTGTGATTTGTAAAAAAAGTTAATCATCATGCCTAAAGACATCGTCAACTAAAAGAACATCATCTACGTATGACACTACATTTTTTTTTTAGATGATTTAGATGAAAAATTTTAGTTCTACTACTACGCGTCGTATACGTATGCAGATATGCTTGTGCTAAAACTATTTAAGACGACCGGATTGGTTCAGTGGGTGGTAGTGCCTCGTTACAGTAGGCCCGTTCCGATAGTTGCGGGTTCGAATCCCGTTAGGTGCAGGCTTTGTGCGATAAGCATGAATGCTAGTACTCGAGTCATGAATGTTTAGTGCAGACATAATAATTATGTATGCATTTCTCTATACCTATAATAAGTGCATTCATATCGTTGCCGGCACCCCAACCAAGCCTTGCTTAATTTGTTTGAAATGTCACAAGGAAGGTATTTATTTATCTAGGACACTGTCTATTGCCCAGCCCTGGCTACCCAAGATCACGAGCAAGGCTAATGGGACATAAGTCCAGGTCTGTTAGCCTAATTGCTGGACGGCTGTCAGTCTTGCGCCCGCGCACCCGTTCGATGCAGATTGATTTGGCGATAGAATTACACAGTCACTAGTCCAAATCCATAGAACCGATAAAACGCGAAAGCAGTTTGACGGTCACGAAAGGTCATTTAATTAGTGTGATAATGATAAGAAATAAAGAAAATAAATAATTTTAAATAAAGACTAAAATAATATGAGTATGAGACAGTGTAGACAAAAATCATCGTCGTCACTGAATAATTTTAATATTTTGCTCGTTCAATTTCGATCTCCCAATTATTTATTCTACTTATTTCTGCTTGCCTGATAGACTTGGTATCATCTGCGGAACTTTCCAAACAGTCCACTGATGCTGTCCCCGAGGGAATCAAGAGACATCAGTTCTTCAGAGGACTTTTAATAACACTGACATATAAAACAAACATCTATACCATTTTTTTTTTTATTTATAAAAAACCTAACCTGTGACCAGCATTGCCGACAGATGCTTAATCAACGTCTGCAAACTTGACATTTGCGATTACAAAGTCCTGTAACGACGTTAATGAAAGTTTTATCGCAATGAAACTACTGAACACTAGACCCTGAACAATGCCTCTAGTCCAATAATAGCGTCCTTAATGAGATGTAAATGAGCAGAGAAATACCGTCGCCGGCGCGTTATAATAACGCGTAACGACCTACAAGTCCGGATTAAGAAGCCCTTTGACTTAAACCTGGCCACCGAAGAAACTGACCGATACACGACCGTTTCACACAACGCAAATACAACTTTAACTCACCTCGCATAATGTAAAAAGTTGCGCGGTGGTTCGCGGCGCTTGGTTGCGATGTGTGGTCGTTTTAGTATCACAATAGTGTGGCTATTTTGTAACTAATTGGCAGAAAGGGTTGCGAATTAACGTCAGGGCCGCGGCGTGCTGGCAGCCGGCTTTGTGCGGCCGACGCTCGATAAATACCTTAGTTAAAGGCTTCAATTATACAATCATGCAGATAAGCGGTATGACAGGCGAATGCGCTTGCTCCAGAGAGTTTCCTTCACAGCTCTGCTATTGTCAATCTAAATACTTGATTTATCTAACCGAGAGGGCCACTTAAGCTACATGTTGGCCATTGAAATCACAACAAAGTCTTATCGATTCTAGCCTGCACTCTAGCAGCCCATACGTTAACCCTATTATCGTCCGGCGTATGCAACATTTGGCCATTTACGGTGATCATTAGCATGTCGGTAACATGACATGCGTATGAGCAACGCCCAGGCAAAGCCAGCCTCATTACCGAGCCCACGATCTACCAATCAGAGCGGGCGATTGTTAACAGCCTGATTGAAAGCTATGCTCCGTTTCGCACGACATTATTCAAGCAGATTCCCGCATGTGATTAAGCATAGAGCTGCGGTGCGGAGATAAGTATAGCTTCTGAATTCTGTAGTGCAGCTTGAGATTATGATTGAGTTTAGAATTAAGGAATCAGGTAACTGGTTTGAAACCAATTCTGAATAAACCGATAAGCCGCATAATACTAAGATAACTGTGTAAATCTCGAGAAACTCACTTCAACACAACGAACCAAGCAAATTCATAGATCGGAAATCATACATTTAAAACAACTCGTTTTCTAGAAATATGAACTCTTTAATACCAACTCATGAATCTTTTAAGAGAATCTCTGTCTAGGTTCGTTATTCCGTTCGCACTAGCTGCGTGGTAAAGCGCGGTGCACAACGGGGAAAATGGGAGAGAAACTGGAGCGAGAAATTTCTCTATCGCACCACAATCGGTCCGTTGAGGCCGTGCCCTTACAGTGGTTGTATGTATTATGCATTCGTGAATATAGCAGCATAAAGCAGAGTCCGAATCAATTACAGCGGCCGGGCTCGTTAGAAACGCATCACGCATGTAAAGTAAGCCTGGCTGTCTCGGTCCTGGAACAATGGTGGACCCAAATTGGGTGGTGATAGTGTCTCGTTTTTGTTCGGCTTTAAATCTATGACAGGTGCTGGGGCGAGTATTGTTCGGAACTAGTTCCAAAGGGGTTATTGCTAACTTCGCATTTTACACTTTAAATTGGTAGCAGTATTAGAGATTTAGAGCACTCTGAGTTGATTCAAAAAAAGTGTCTGTGAGAGAACATGGATTTCATTACAAACACACGTTTTATCTACTTATATTCTATTAAACATGAGTACAGAATGTAACTCTACACACCCCTACTCGAGAGCGATTCACGCGTTTGCGATGACCCTCACTATAAGTGGATTAACCTCTTTACCGAAGCGCCCGAAAGCCGGTACTGACACTTGTCGATGCTTAACCTTGCCAACGGTTGAAACTTATGCTTGTACAGATTTCCTACAATTTCTTCGTTTGTGAGATACAAAATACCAAATGAAGTTATTTGCCTGAACAAAATTATGTTACTAGTTATAGTCGTCGCAAAGCAAAGTGTCAGCCCGCGCTATACATACTTCTATGGTGGCAGTCGTCACTTCGCTTTGCGGCGAGTACCTAAGTATAGTCATAACAAAAGAGTTGCCTATTTTATTGTTATTAAATATATAATCATCTGTTGTTACAGGAGGCACCCCGAACGCACCGCAGCCTCAGCCGCAGGGGCTGATCGTGGAGACGGGCAGCGGCGCCAGCGTGCTGCAGCTGCCGGCCACCACGCTGGAGCAGATCCGGCACATCGCCGCCGACCCCGGCGCCTCCACGCTGCGCCTGCCGCCGGCCGCGCCCGAGCCGCCTGCCGGCGCGCGCGAGCTCG
>OZ020285.1:8209688-8299269 GCA_963971205.1 Aethes cnicana
CGGGCTGCGCGCCAGCGCTCAGCCTACCTCGCAAACAAGTGAGTTTTATTTTGGAACTAAGTGTGATTCTTGAATTTTTATTGATATAGTAATGATTATTAGTAGTGGCGTAAGTGAGACGAGGGCCGGGGCGCGTGCGCCGCCGCACGCGCCCCCGCCGCTCCGTGTGCGTTGGAGTCCCTTATATTTTCATCGGCACAGATCGAGTTACTTGAAATATTTTACATATTTACATTTTATCTAGTGGAGTTTACTACAATATTTTATCTACGAGTGATTCCTACTACAACATTGATTTGTTTTTTAGTAAAGTGCAATGTTTTATTCCACCGGTTGCCGGAGGTCCTGTTATCCTAGTGTGCAATGAGCCCCCGGGCTTCGCGAGGCGCGCGATACGACACCATTATTATTTGCTGCGTGTGTAGTTACTTGTGCGCGCGAGTCTCCGCGGACGACTGCCCGCGGAATGAATCATGGTTCCTATGTATATTTCAATATTATCGCATCTAGAGTTTCACTATACTTTCCGAATACAAATTTTAATATTTAAGATTGATTCGGATTAGTCTGTTGTATCTGCTGCAGAGGTGCCGCCACGGCCGTTGTTTGTTTATTTGTATAAGCTCCTTGTTTTATCATTTGTGTACCTTGTCTCAGTGTACCTTGATATTATTATATTTTTTGTTGATCTGTAAACATGAAAGTGTGTAGACTGTCCTAATCCTATAGGTAATGTTGGTTACGAATAAGTTTATGATCGTGAAGGTAGCACTTGTGTCTATCATAGTTCCTAATACTGTGTAAACGAGAACTTATTTTAAAAATTCTTTACTAGTGAAATATACCGTTCCTACTATTTTAATCTAACAAAAATGTTATGCTGGTCTGAGTAAATAAAATGATTTTCAAATTGTATTTTATTGATGCTTTAAAATGTCACTTTGTTTTGGATAATTTGTTGTTTGGCGTGAGTCGATAGCAGTGTTTCTGATTCCGTATGGTTTAGCTGATTTCGTAGCGTTTAGTTGCTGTGACGCGGCGCCGTAGCGCTACGGCTACGGCGCCGCGGCTACGACGCCGTAGCGACAACAGATCACGAATACATTGTCAAGTGTAAATGGTAAAAATAAACTCAAAGTTAGTTTATCAGATGCTGGAGTTTTATTTTATTCGTTAACCCTACAACGTAGTTAATGATACATATTTTTTTAGTACATAACTAGGTATAATACCTCAAAATAAAAAAATGGGTAAATAATCAAGATATATACGTTGAGTAATAAAATGCTACGCTATTTTCCTCAATATTAAAGTGAAGTCGTAAGAAGACGAGTAGGGGAATATAATAAGATACAAGTACAGATAATAATAGAGGTAGTGTTGTTAGTGAAACATCCAAATTGAGAGCCCGAAGAGAGGGGTCGGAATTGAAACGAGTTCATAAGTAAACATTATTTAGGTATATCAGGTTGGGCTAACATCTTTCGTTGTGTCCAGCCTTTTGATTCATCATAATCACCCTATGAAATATCTATTTTAAAACAGCATTCTATATTTTTATCATCATCATCATCATTTCATCCGAAAGACGTCCACTGCTGGACATAGGCCTCCCCCAAGGCTCGCCATTCAGACCGGTCCTATATATTTCCGGTATATTTTTATGCTTGTAACAAATAACCTTGTATAGGTGCCTACTTACTTCTACAAAAAATATTGATTTTTCTTGAAGATTTTCATAACTTTCTAAAGTCCTTCTGTTGATACGGTCAATGAATTCAGACTAGCATCAAATCTACTAGATGTATGCCCGTTTGATTCAGTAATCAAACGGGTATAAATAGGTACAGTTATTTATCATTAGTTAGCCACTGAATGGATTTTGTGAGACTTAGTATTAAATACGATTTTAGTTTGAACTCGACTTAATATAAATTATTTTTACCCCACGCGGATGAACATTAGCAAGATTCTAAATACCTACTCGATTGATGTATGTTCGTCTGACACACTAATTGGATGTCTAAAATACCAATTTTCGTAATTTTATTTAATTTTAAAGGACAGGTAAAGGGTAGAAGGCCCATCGGATGGAAATGTTTATTACTACTAACTACTACTACTACAGCCTATTTGTGTCCCACTGCTGGGCACAGGCCTCCTATCGTCACGAGAGGGTTTGGGCTATAGTCCCCACGCGGGCCCAGTGCAGATTGGGGACTTCACACACATCTTTGAATTACTTCGCAGATGCGTGCAGGTTTCCTCACAATGTTTTCCTTCACCGAAAAGCTCATGGTAAATTCAAATTGAATTTCGCATGAGCTTTTATATAAACTTAGAGGTGCGAGCCGGAATCGAACCCCCGACCCTCGGCATGAGAGGGTAGGTCGAACCACTAGGCCACCGCGGCTTTTTTCCCTGCTTTTGTGTGTTTGTGTGTAATTGTTTATTACCTACCAGTATAAGCGAGCAGCCATCCATTCAGAGAAAGAGAAGACGTAAGAATATATTATTTGGAAATAACGTAAGTACTTAGTATCAATATAATCATGGAAAACTCTTCCAATACTGACTGACCGAGCGAGTGAATGAGTACCTGACAGACAACGCACAGCCATTACTACTTTTTGTAGAAAGCTGAAATTTGGCATTTAGGTTTCTTGGGCAGTGTAGAGCACTATAGGAGAGGATTTCCTGAAATTCGAACGAGACCGGTAAAAATGCGACCTTGCGAGTTAGAACTAGTAGTTATATAGAAAAAAGAACTGACTTATGGATCAACGCACAGTCAATACGACTGGGTCTTGGAAAGGTGAAACTTGGCATGTAGTTTCTTTGGAGAGTGTAGGGGAGCACTAAGAGAGGATTTCCCTAAATTACTGCGAGAACAAGAAAAATGGGACCTACCGGAAGGAGACTCTATGAGTAGCCTCCTACGAACTATCATGCGAAAGATATGACTCTATTTATTTTATTGCCAATCAAACATGGTCTCGGTTTTTTGGTATCATAATCTGGCGACAGTACCTACCTAAACTGGTGTACCTAAACAAAATAAAAACATTACCAAGATATTGTCCACGAAGTTAGGGCAACTAGGCAAAAAGGCAATTCACGATATTATAGTAGGTACAGTCAGCAGCAGAAGTAGATAAGCTGTCCAGGTGTTCAAAATGACCTACACACGACCTTATTCTTAAGACGTTAAGGGCGTGTGTAAGTCATTTAGCTTATCTACTTCTGCTGCTGACTGTACAAAATGATATCTCGATTGGCGGAACGTGATAAAATAATCACACGATTCAAGATTTAATTTTCACTAAGCTTCTGCCAGCTTCTGCCCACGACTTCGCCCGCGTAGAATTCGGTTATCGCGGTAACTAGGTATGCGTAACTTCGGGATAAAAAGAAGCTTATGTCTTTTACTGGGACTCCAACTATCCCCATACCAAATTTCATCCAAATCGGTCCAGCGGTTTAAGCGTGAAGAGGTAACAGACAGACAGAGTTACTTTCGTATTTATAATATTAGTATGGATATCTAAATGGATAAATTTTGTCAATGATATGAAATGTATCTAGAAGTATCAGTAGACATGGTTCTGTGACTATCACGTGACGATAGACGTGACGTAGGAAGTAAAGTGGTCATCATTCTCGATTTTCTAATCGTATGAACTACCTGCTCCGAGAAAACATGGCAGTTTAACAGATACCTAAGTAGGTACTAGTACACAATGGGGGCTATCGCGTGTGAATTTTCCACTAGAGGCGCTAGTGTCGCATAAGGTCCAATAACATTCACTTTTCACTGGTTTTGGCGGGCTTCGTGATATAAATCTTTAATTTCTTTAATTTACCTGTTGAAAAGTGATCTCCTTCGTGAAATTATCGCAAATATGGATTATTTGGCGATGAATGTGAACGCTTTGAAACAAAAATAAAAATTCCGAACAAAACGGAACTGCACAACAATGCGACATAGCTACTATTTATGATGATAGTTATTTATAATTAATAAAGTTAATGAGATTCAAGATTTAAAACTTAGGTTCGGCGCCGATCTTATAGAGTCGCCTTTGACAGCTATACCTCAGGACCTTAGTCAACAGTGGCGCCAACTGGTGAGCAAAGAAACGATAGTCCCCATTGTTTAGAACGCAGAATACAGTAGATTAAAAATAGAAACAACCGATGAACTTATGTAGATTACACACCGCTGCAAACTTATGTTTAATTTTCCACGACACCGCACTTGGTTAGGACAAAATATTATTATCCATACTTCCATACTAATATTAGGTCCTTACATATGAAATTGGCGTTTCATATGGCAGAAATGAAAACGATTTTTTTTTATGAAACTATTTTTTTATTTAGTCAAAGTATGTACCATGGCTATCTATGCACTTTTGCCATCTCGAAGGTAGTTCATTGATTCCTTTACTAAAAAAAGTGTGTGAGCGAGAATCAATAAAATCTTTGAAGGCCGTTTGGACAGCCTCGTGAGAATTGAATTTTTTTCCTTGCATGAAGTTGTCCAAATTCCGAAAAAAATGGTAATCAGTTGGAGCAAGGTCCGGGGAGTATGGTGGGTGTCGAAGACATTCCAGTCGCAGCTCCCGTAGTTTTGCGGCCGTCAAACGTGCCGTATGTGGTCGAGCGTTGTCCTGAAGCAGCAGTGGGCTAGATCGATTGACCAGTCTGGGTTGTTTAATGGCTAGCTTTTCCATCATCGTTTGCAATTGTTGACAATACACATCAGCCGTGATTGTTTGCCCAGATCTTAAGAAACTGTAATGGATGACACCGGCACTAGTCCACCAGACACTTACCAGTACCTTTTTCTGAGTCAACTTTCGTTTCGGGCAGAATTTGGCTGGTTCACCTGGGTTCAACCATTGTGAAGAACGTTTCCGGTTGTCGTACAAGATCCATTTTTCATCACAAGTAACGATACGATTCAAAATGCCTTCATTATTGTGCCGGTTGAGAAGTGAAACGCAACACTCGACGCGTGTTTCTTTGTTTGCGTCGCTCAATTCATGCGGTACCCATTTTTCAAGTTTTTTCACTTTTCCAATTTGTTTCAAGTGAATCAAAATGGTTTTATCACTCACACCGAAGCCTGCCGCTAACTCTGACGTGGTTTGCGATGGATCTGCTTCCACAATTGCTTTTAATTCTTCGTTATCAACTTGTGTCTCCGGCCGTCCACGAGGCTTGTTCTGTAGGTCAAAATTTCCAGAACGGAAACGTTGGAACCAATAACGTACCGTATTTTCTTTTGCAGTAGCTTCCCCATACGCATTGTTAATCCTACGAGCCGTTTCTGCAGCACTAGTGCCGAGGTGAAACTCATATTCGTAAATATAGCGATATTTTAAGTTCTCCATATTGTGAACAGAACGATGTGAAAGAAAAACAAATGACGCGATAACAAATAAATTTCGTAATTCGAACACAGAAATACATGGTCTTAAATTTGAAATAAATTTGAATTTGGAATTCCTAGCCGAACGCCACATATTTTGAATCAAAGTTGCCAGTTCGCCAAACGCCTATTTCATATGTAAGGACCTAATATTATAAGTGTATTTGTTTGGTTTGTCTTTTCTTCACGTCGCAACGACTGGACCGATTTGGCTAAACTTTGATATGGAGATAGTATGAGACCCTAGGAATAACATAGGATACTTTTTATCCCTATATTTCAACGGGAACGGGTTTTCTACGGGTCAAACCAGTTTTCTGAGTACTTCTATAACTATAGAGGAGGGAAATGTGGAGACTGGCCGAGTACAATCGGTTAGTTGACACATTTTCTTTCAAAAATAGGTAATTTTAAGCGTAGAACTGTTTTTGTTTAATATATTGAGTCTTTTGATAGCAATTGTAATAAACGCATCTCTGAAAATATAATATCAATTCAACTTTAAATCTATTATTTCATAGTTAGGGAAATGTTAGGGCAGTAATAGGGCCAGTCTTCAAGATTTAGAGATTTTAATAAGCTACACATCGTCTTCGTGTCTTCGGATTCCACCGCTGATCTCCGTGCCTGCAGCATCTACCTGAGCTAACACCAACCCCCCTTCACACTACCTATATGTATAGTATCATCGGGTACGCAAATTCTAAGTCTACGCGGGACGCAGCGGCGGGGCGTAGAAGAAAACGACTGGTTACCTATATTTAACATATTAAGTCCATTTACTTAATCATAGCTTCATCGTTATCTTTACATGCCACCACTGCCACCCAACGACGACGTAACGTTTATAAATGACGCACGCCTCATACTCCTCGGCATCGCAGTAGACTACCTAGCCTTAACTTGCCGAGCCAATATTTACACGCGTTTATGCAAAAGAGGCACAACAGGGTAAACACTTATTACGAACAACCTCCAAAATGAGACATTCGGGGTCCAGCCAGTCGTGAAACAAAATCTTCAAACAGCCCCGGCCTCTAATCAAGCCGTGTTTGAAGAAAAAAAAAGTAAAAACAACCCTTAGCTTAGTTCGATTGGCGGCACTGTCACACGGATGCAAAAGGGATCTCTAAGTTATTGATTATATCGGAATAAGTCGCGAGGGGGCCCCCACCGCCCGAGGAGGTTAAGGATACATCAGCCGCATTATTTTACATATATGAAACATAGTTGCAGTGAGGAATTTAGGAGTGTGGGCGAAGGAGGACATATACCCGCGTATCTATCAAGGAAAGGGGTCGGTGGGCCTCGGAGATGCAGGGTAATCTTTTCTTTTGTTGATTTATGTTAATGCTCCCATGAGTATTATAATTGATGGATGTTCAAGATTATGTTTCAATATCGCATTAAGCTTTTCCAGTCTTTTACAATACACATGAACTGAAGTTAATATAATTCAGACCTCATTATTAACAGTGGAAAAGTTATCGCCGGTGTAATATTGCGTCTCATTGTTGTATTAAACACAAAGACGCAATAACATCTTGGTGGCAATAATTTAATAGAAAAAGGGGTTTAGCGCAGACTGCCTCGGGTCGGCTACTTTATATCCATTTGTGTTGCAAATCGAAGGATCGGAACATAAACAAGGCAGCCGGCGAATTAGTAGAGGCGTAGTGCTAACTCCGCTATTTATAAGGGCACAATTGCTGCGGAGGATCTCTGGTCGCGGAGATGAGAACATATGAGGGGGCGGGGCGGCGGGGTCTCCACCCTTTACGCATTCACGCCAAATCCTTAACGCGCGATTTAAAAAAGAAAACTAACGGCGGGTGGTAGCGGGAGAGCGATTGAGATGGAAATGCCGATTGTCCCGATCGAGCGGGCGCTGCAGCCGTTCGATGGTTTCGGCGAGCCGAGCGCATGTCGGCCGATGTGAAGCGATTAGACGACTACATCTAAATATTGTTTTCCCTGATAAATGAACAGTAGATAGATACTTTCATTGGTAAATCCTTTCCATCAGTTCCATTTTTTATGACTGACTGGATCTTTTTTATTAGTAGGTGCCTACTTACAAATAAAAGCTCAGATGATTTTGTAGCACTTAAGAAATGTTATAGATCATTGTAATGAAAAAAATTGTCTGTGATAGATGGACGGACAGACACACGAGTGATCCTATAAGGGTTCCGTTTTTACCTTTTGAGGTTCGGACCCCTAAAAGCACAAATAGTAACTTTAAGAAAGTAGAGCTCTCATATTGGTATAAGTATTTATATTAAACAATGTTAGAAGTTTACAAAAGTTAGAAATTCAACGCCATTAACTTGAGAGGAGAAACCTTCTTGCATCTCATAAGAAGTTTTAAAATCCGGCGAAAAGCCGGGTGCAGCGCGGCGGCCGGCCGCGGCACGGCCCGGTCTCCGGTTATAACGGCTGAGAGGGAATTTTAATGTGCCACCATTTTGGCGCAATGCTCAAATTTTACGACCGCGCAGTCATTATGAGGGAAATTATTGGCGCTCTGATTGCTTTAGCTGTGATAAAAATTCTCAAGTCGGCAATAAGGTGGAACTAATCGGAGTTAGACAGAAATGACGCTCGGTTAATGGAATAATTTTACATAACTGCCTATTTAGAGGGATTAATGATGATGCATTGTTTTGATTTCATTAGACTGTTACGATTAATGAAATGTTGCAAATCGGTTGTGAAATTTATTGCTGTTTTACGACGCTTTCGCTGCTAATAGCTCTATTAAGAAGCTTGATTTAAAAATGCTACTATACAGTAGCTTATTCAACAATATGGAGCCGTCAAAACCAACACTAATCCTTAAAGCGCGCTATAAAGAAGCGAGACACACAAGATGTATTACTATTCAAGTTACTTAAAACTCAAAGTCCATCAAAACTTTGAGCGGAGCTTAAAAGTTAAAGGAAAATATCCGTCAGGTGGAGTCGGAGGAAGTTGGAGTGATTAATGAGAGCGGCGAGAGTGAGGATTACAGAGGCTATTAGCGACGGCGACGTGGCTGGAATGATGCGACTGCTGACTTTACGGACCAAATTGTGCATACTGACAATAGTGACAGGTGACTATTTACGCCTATACACAGGTATCTACTCTGATACTGTCTATCGGCTCTACAGTCGCCATCAGAGGTATGGAAACAAACAAGGTGATTATATAATCAGATCACGATGTCAAGACGTTTGAATGCATGATCAGATACTTACGGTCACCCTTTTTCGTTCACATAGCTACATCTAACTTCTACTACCTTATTAAATAAATATATATGAAAAATTACCTTGGGAACTTTTACATCAAAACGAAATACATTTTCTCATACAAATTGTTGTTCTAAGTAGTTGAAAATGACAAATTATACTATTATAATAATAATTTACAAATTATTTGATAATTTTAATGATGTTCTGACGATCTCATATAGGTTTCTTTTGTGTTAATGTAGGTAACTACTTTTCCAAAATGTAAACTTCCATTGAAAAGTAAATAAATCTATCTATCTATACTATTTCCATAAATGAAAACGAAGTGAAACGAAATGACATCCAAATAGAAAAACATCCAAGATTAAAACATCAGGCGGTAGCGATTGAGTAAAAAAACCTAACTTTTTATTACAGCCCTTCGCACACCCTTGCACATTCGACCATTACGTATATCTTCGTACGGTCCACCACAAAAATATATGTAGCTGTACATTTTTCGGCCTTATTACAATGGTATAAGGTGGAAGATTTTATATAGATGTCGGTGGGTGTACGGTCAGCAAATTGCGCCTCTGTTTATCCGCTGCAAGGGGTATCTCCAACCCCTTCGAATCGACTTGTTTGTAACGTCCAAATGCCAATGTCAAGTTGGATTTTGAGATTAGCCGGTTGGCTTTTAGGGCTGTTTTTTTAGACTGACAAATTCATCAACTTTCCTTAAAGTTAAACAAAGATTTAAGACAATCATTATCATAATTGAAAGCCTTTAAATTGATTTAAAAAAAAAATGTGAAAATAGAGGTAAGTATAGGAAAACGAGAGGGTAGCCCAAACCCTCTCGTGATGAGAGGAGGCCTGTGCCCAGCAGTGGGACGCAAATAGGCTGTATTGTATTGTATTGTATAGGAAAACACAAAAGTTGCTGAATACTTCAGTAAGCACCTAATTTGTGTTTGTCATAGTAATGTCCATCCATCCGTCCATGCACAACAGCCTATTTGCGTACCTACCACTGCTCGGCACAGGCCGCCTCTCAGAGAAAGAAAGCAATTTGTATTTAGTACATCTTTAATTGCGAAAAGGTACAAAAATGCTCAGCAACTTTTGAGTTCAACTGTACATATATTTAACTGCTAGTAACTTATTCAGTCATGAAGCAATAACACTATCGGGTAAATTATCTCTAGAAACCAACATAGTAGGTACTTTAACGATGTTCTTTAACCTCTATTAGTATCCGCGTGTATTCAAAAGGTCGGCTATGAAGGGGTGTCGAACGTACAGCCCTAGTCAAGGAGTTAACCGCATAATTTAGACAGTCATTTGTGGCAACAGCGCCAAATGTCAAGCTTTCCGACCTCAGAGGCGCTTTTATACTACGCAGATTTGGCTGAAGAGTAAATAGAGTAAAGCATTGTTTGTTTTGTGTTGTTATTTTAATATTTAAAAAGTCTATCGATAATTAACGTTAGTCTCTACTTATTTTTTTAATTTATTTATTTCCAAATGTTGCTAAAGTAGCAATTACCAAGATCTGAGGTTACAATTTCAGCACGTCGCAATTCTAAAAACGTTTTATTTAAACACGTTAAAAAACTTCAAAGTACCAATTTGATACAAGGGGAGGATCCCCGAGTACAAAATCAATACGCTCCTTGTTTATTACTCAATCATGCAAATACATAGCATCAATTCGTTCAAATTGAATTCGGAAGGCCTAATTGGAATGAATTTTACTGCACCCCGATCGCCGGCGCGAATGAAGATCTGAACGTGGCGTGTAAAGGAGTCTATAGGTACGGATTTATGACCATAATTCCGCGTGCAAAAGAAAACGGCGAGGTGTTATCGAGGCCGTATTGACACTTTAATGCTATTGTTTGATTTAGAGGGCTCATTACATCGGGGAAGAATACGAACGACTCGTGAGCTCCGAGTCCGCGCCGCTAGTCGCGATCTATTCGTAATTTTCTGTTATAATTTAAGTGTCGCAATAAGCCGTTATAGCTGAGGTATTGCCATTTAACAGCTTAATGATTTTAATGTTTATTGATAATGAAATAACCACTTGAAAATTTAACTATTAACTTCGTGTCATAAAATCGGAGATTATCAATATTATCATTGCTTTATTTCGAGAACCATCCTTCGATTCTCAAATCATGATTCAACCATTACTGTTTTACGATCAGTAAAATTGCAAATGATTTCTGCAGCTACTTCTAATATTGAGTTTTAATTACTTTAATAAGGATTAAGGATCAGTGATGTTCGTGATCCTCGGCGATCGCAGATACGCCGGCAGCCGCGCGCCGTGCACCGCAATAACAACAGAAAATTTTACGCTCCAGGACAATGCGATATAAAATTATCTGTTTGATCCAATAATCGCCCGGAACAGTCAGGACTTAATGCCGGGCAATCATTAGCTACGAGGGATAACGGAGCCCACGGCAGACAACCGACTATGTAACCGAGGGCCCGCGATGCGCCGTGACCAAACATCAATGCAACATCTCGTATTTTACGCGTATGTCTGTTACAGAGATGAATTCCTCCGATCCCCGGGGTGATTCTGCGGACACAAAGGAATGACTTCATTGTACCCCGCAGTTCTGGCGTTTTACTGTTATTGCGACCGACGCGCTGAATTTTAAAACTCGTGTCTGCTATAATTACAGGTGGAGTGTTTCCGCGGAGTGATTGGGGCCCAATAATTAACAAACGCGTTCCCAGAGATTTCGCGAGGAAACTTTAAGTGGTCACGCACGCGGTGCTTAATAACGTGTATCAAGTTGCGATTAAGTGCGAGCACTTATAAATACTCGTAATTATTTTATCTGGATCGATTAGAGAGCGGAGACGAGGCTGGCGCGCTCACTATCATTAGCGCGGGGAGCGATCGGTTATTTACGCGCGCCGGCCGTGTTGGTTTACGGCGCAACCCCCGAAGGAGATGCATTCCACCATTCCACCGGCGCACGAACTCACGACTGCACAACAATAATTACCCGTGGGTGTACGCCATTATACTTCGCGAGCGATTATTATCAATCGTTGTGCTAGCGAACGGTCGCCGCTTAGAACCCGATGTAATGGGACGAAATTATCGTAATGCTGTAACGAGAGATGCAAAACAGATTATTATTCGATAATTATATGTGATAAATCAAAATCTCACGAGTTCAAAAAGTGTTGTCCCTGTCTCAAGAGGATGCGCGGAGTATGCGCGTCCCTGTCGCGAGCCCGGGGCGGTCCTGCGCGCGCGCCGGTATGGTGCGCCCGCCGGCGGACCATTGCTCACCCTCACCTGTAAACCAGGATATTCCTAATTTCGCAATCTCCTCGAACTTTATAGACCTTCGCGTTTTGAAATTGAGGCGTCAGTAAATCGTATTTATTGACCGCGGCGCCCGCAATTTGCAACAAAGTACAAAGCTTCATGTAATATCGCTAATCACTGCCGGCGGTGAGCTCACAATTATCACAACAATCTCCGAAGGGTTATTAACCACGTCAGTTGGGCAACGTGATTACCTCAAATTAGGTGTATTTAAAAACAACGGCGCAGCGGCTAGATTATTTTGTAAAAGGTAATCGCGTTTCTTGTACATTCGCTTTGAATTCACCTATTTTATTTAACTTATGGGGCTGGAACAGACCTTATGGCGAGCTTTGAAAGCGTCTTTCGACTGAAAATAATTATATGTACCTGCGTATGGATTAGATATCTCTATATGTCCAAACTCCTGTTGGAGTGAAAAGTGGCCGGCAAATGGTTCGCTCGCGGGTTCACGCGCCACTCATTACGGCTGGTAATGTGTTCCGTCATCGAGATTAACTCTCGTGTAATGGCGCCAGTACAAGGCACGTCTCACACTGGCTGTGGACGGATTGGTATGGTACGGTTGTGGGCACTCATTAATGTTGACCCTTTGTACGTTGAGTGCCGGTTAGAGATCTAGCCAGCCTAGCTCCGACCAGAAGCGCAGGATTCTCCTGGTGTCTCCACAGGCTTCACGAAGCAATCGCGGTGTCCCGAGGATTTCAGCCCGTTGTGTAGCCACCGCCTCACAGTCCAGGACGACATTAGTGGCTGTTTCTTCAGCCGAAAGACGTCCCCTGCAGACGAGTGTAAACACAACTTTAAAAACCATCCAATCTCACGTATGGATGCCACCTTAGTCATTGCCACGGCATTACCGTTACGAGACACCTAATTGAGGTTTGTACGCTTTTAGTAAAATGGCCAATTTCGTTCTAATGCTGTTTGCTCTGTTGATGTCGTTAAATGACACAACATTGTCCCTCGCTTGTTTTGCTTTTCTTAAAATAACACCAATTTAGAGTAAAGTGAAATAAATGTGCGCTCTCTCTACGCGGGTAAGTGAACTGTTGTCGGGTGCTTACGGCTGATTCATTAGAAACGAGACAATGAGAGTAGGAATTATATGGCGAGACAATTTGGACGGCTTTGTCAAAGAGAGGCTGATACAGGCATTGTACAGAAACGCTGGCGGAAGAAAATAGAGGACTTTTCCCAATAGTGAGATACTCCAACAGGATAATGGAAAAAATTAGAGTAGTAGAATTTTGATACAATCCTTAACTTCCATCCTATTTGTGTACCTACGCACTATGGAGGTAATTCCCTGGAAATAAGATACTTTTGCATACATGTGTACCTTCGTGTACCTAGTACACATGTATGGAATATATGGAGATAGTTCTTTTAATCATTTAATCCACGGGTCGAACAAAACGAAAAGGGTGTTTCAGTGCTATACTTATTTATAACCATCTATATACATGTACGTATAGTATCATCAGTGCGAAAGTTAAAGAGTCTATGCGAACGAAGTAACGGTAGGGGCTAGAATGTACATCATAAAAGCATGACAGATTGAATGTTACCTTCAGTTTACTTTCTTCTTCCTCTTATAGTGCCTCTCCTTACTGAAAGGTAGCTGTCAGCTCCGCATAAAGTATCTATTTTTAAAAGTTTACTTTGAAAAGTATAAACTCCTTCCCGTTACTCTCTATTTACGCAATGGCCGTACAATACGGAAACTGATCTAAACCAAAGTTCAAAACAAGGCTCTCGGTCTTGGAAATGCCGATGATTAGTGCATAGATTGCGTGGTATAACTTAATTGACGGTTACGCCAGTGATCGATCTGCCCGCTTGAGGACACGCCTTGGGGGCAGCGCAGCGGATTGCGATGCTTTGATTACGCTCAGACATGTAGACCTAGCATTAAGTAATAGGATGTGCAGACGGTATGCAATAACGAGTGTTTTGTGCTGTCATTTAGCTAGGTTGAGGGTAAACTAAGTTTAGGTAGGTAGGTATATGTTAATTTAGTTGTTCGGGAATTATGTGTGCCAAGGAGAATCTGCTTTAGGTGATGGCCTCTTGAAAATACCTTTAAAAAAAATTGTTTGCCTTTCGCCAAAATTTCGGACATTGTTGAAATACAATGGCCATTAGGGTGGGTCACTCTTGTATGGAGAAAAAAAAAAAGTTTTTCTTTTTAAATGCAATAGCGATAAAAATGTGTCTTATGGTTGAAAAAAGTAATATATAAAATTTGGTGCGAATTGGGAAACATCTTTTGCCTCCGGATTGACCTTGAAAAATTGAAAAGTTGAAAAGAACAATGCTTTCTTAAATTGTTTGAAATAGTAGATTGTATGACTAGGGAGCAAAAAGGTATATTTTACCGCGGGTGACGGATTGAATCCAGAGCGACGCGAAAGATTCCAGAATAGAATCCCGAGCGTAAGCGAGGGATTCTAGCGTGGAATCTTGAGCTAGCGAGGGATTCAAGCTTTGTCACCCAAGGCATAAATAAGTTTGCTACCGTGTTGTACACTCTGCTTTTCACCCCTCCTATGAGAAAATCATTAGATCATTCGTTCATTATTGTCTTTAAATTAAGTAAATCAAAAAAATAATACATTTAGAAACAAACAAGGTTAAAAAGAACGTGTGTTTCGCGCGCTTATCATAAATTCATAGGTAGAAGGCGAAAATTGCTTCCATATTGAAGAATCTGTAACTACTTCATTGTATTTATATTCTGTCATGCTCGCACGCGTTGCGTTCATAATAATAGGTAATTTTTAACAAATGTGAAATAAAGTACATTTTATGACAATTTCGCACATACACATTTCACACAAAGTTTTTTAATACATTTGCGATAAAATGAAAAAAGGGCAGTGCAATTCATATTACGTACTTACATAATATTCCTTTGGAATTCTCAGAGGTGTTGATCCCAATACATTGCATCACCTAAATCACTTTTTGCTTTCATTCATTTTCTACGAAATAATTCATAACACTACATAAGGTACGTTTTATTTTGGAAATTAAGTGTAAAATAATACGGCAAGGAAATGAGCGCTCACGAAATTCGCGGGTTCGATTTTTTTTTATTCGATCACACGAGGAGTTTGCGAAGAATGCTACGGCATTGGCCTGCACCATTCAGCCAAATTGAAAATAAAAAATAGAAAATAATTTATCAAAAGTAAGTATATATCTATGAATTTATGGATTTTTAGTATGTGTAATAAAGTATTTATGTAAAATGCCGATATATAAAATTCTAAATACGAAAAAGACGCGACTTTTGAATGCTACTTTTTACAGTCTCCGCAGCTCCGTGAACGCACTGCTAAGACGTATTTTGCTCCCTGTTAGCGGGGCAGAAATGAAAAAAAATTAAAAAAAAGCGAAGAGGGAGCAAAATCGCATTTTGCTCCCTCTAAACGGGGAACAAAACACTTCTTTTCGAATAGGAGGGGTGAAAAATGTATTATTATATTGTAAGATAGATGCAAGTAATAGGAATTAACATTAGTATAGTGTATTTTAATTAATCTTTAAAATATAAGCATATTTTTCCGTTTGGTCCGTTTTCGTAGTTGCGGTTTCGTAATTGGCTACGAAAGAGGAATTATTTTTCGCTGTTTCGTAATTAATTATCAAACAAGAATTTATTTGCTGTTTTCGTAATTAAGTTTCGTAGTTAACTACGAAATAAGATTTTTTTTCTGTATTCGTAGTGAATTAGCTACGAAAGAGGAATTATTTTTCTCTGCTTCGTAATTAATTATCAAACAAGAATTTTATTGCTGTTTTAGTAACCGATTTCGTAATTAACTCCGATATAAATTTTTTTTTCCATGTTCGAAGTGAATTGGCTGGGTGAGAGGAATTATTTGTAAATTTTTCGGTGTTCATAACATAGTTTATAGGGTTCCGTAGCCAAATGGCAAAAAAACGGAACAATTATAATTTTGTCATGTCCGTCTGTCCATCTATCTGTCTGTCCGTCCGTCACAGCTATTTTCTCGGAGACTAGTTTGGGAATATAGAATTCAATAAATCTTTAAATGGAAACATATTCACAGCAGTAGAAGTCTACCGGTTGAGATAAAGTTAAACATATGTCATCTAAATTGGTCCAGCGGGTTAAGCGCGAATAGGTAACAGACAGTCAGACAGATTTTGTACGAGTGTTTGTTGCGCCTCCACAGCTAAACCAATTTTGATGAAATTTTGTGAGCATATTTGAGTGGTTCCACTTCCATGGATGAGTATAAATTATTAACCGGCCAAGTGCGTGTCGAGCCACTCGCAATGTAGGGTTCACTAGCTAGGCAACTATTGAATGAAATTTTTTTTTACTTCACCGAGTACATTTGTTTGTTGGTCAGTTATTTATTACTCGTTAATTTGGGCTCTATTCGAAACGTTACATAGGGAAAACGAGATTCCATATCCCTGCGCTCACGCTTCACGGCGCTCAAATTGAACTTTAAATGTAACTGTTTAACGTTCGGTTTAAATTCAACGCCGCCGCGCGCGCGCGCTGGATAGGGAATCTCCAGTGGCGTGCACAAAGATTTTAGACAGGGTAGACAACAAAATATAAAGTAATATTAGACTTCCCAAATAAATAGGTACCTATTCAGCATATTTTCTCATCTTTTCGATTAATAATGGCGTATACTTAAGTCAGTACAAATATCTATGTACCAAAACAATGGAAACGGAATAATCAGTGCACCCCGTGGGCCAAGAATAGTATTAGTATTTCGTATTCAAACTCGGGTTATCTTGTACCTACACCGGCCTTATTCGATTAAAACTTGCTAAAAGAAAGTTTTGAAAATGCACCATTTTCAATGGTTCATAGACAGCACACATCCACTAAAAAATAATCGCAGTTTACAAAATATTCATTGTAAAAAAACTTTCCTGTTTATTAGTATCAATAATTTCAAAGCACAAGAACAAACCAAACGACATCATTTCAGCCGAAATATAATTTAATAACAAAAAAGATAAATAGAAAAACGACAAATAATATTACAACAAGAATACGTATACAAAATGCTGCAAGCGCTTCGAAAAGACATGTCTAAACTCCGCCGGTATGCTTGCGTGCGTTTGGTTCATACGCCTCCCGTTAGTTGGCGCTGTCGTCGTGCACACTGGCAATATGATGACGCACGCAAGAACGTTTTCGGACGGAAGACAGAATTGTGTCCGTCTTTCTCGTTGAAGGTGCGTAGCGGCGCTAGTGTATTGAATTGCGACTGTCTTCGGATGTAACTATTGAGTACAGAACAGTACAAAGGATACGATGATGACCCGATAGATGGAGCTGTTTTGTAATTTAAGAATTTAAGTTAATGCGTAATGCACTGATATTTTATATGTAGATGAAGCTATTAGGTATCATAATAAAGCAAATTAGATAGCGTTGGGCTAGGGTAGACAGTGTCTTTTTGTCTGTATGGAGTGCACGCCACTGGGAATCTCCCTTTAACGTAACGTGTCGAATAGAGCCTCTTGTACAGCCTCCTTAGCTCCGGTAGTTTTTATTTTAATTCCGTTATATATACTACTACCATGGGTCTTTGCAGCTCTCCAAAAACAATGATTTAGCTGGCAGGGGGTGGGGAAACTTGTTTCTAAGAAAAATTAGCACTTTAAAGCTTTCTAATATTTCACAAACCATACTCTAAATAGAAAAACGTTTCAGGCCAACCCACAATACTTCAAGACCTATTTAATGGCACCCGACATTATGGTATACGCAAGAAAAAAAATTATAACATCCCAATTTTAGGTGGGAAATACTATTTTTTTTTTCCAAATTTTATTTTACTAAGTACTTTGTCGGTCTGAGTAAGTCGACATATTCATGCCAAATCACAGCTTTATAGAACCAAGCATCTCCGAGATATGCTGAGGGCGGACGGACAGACATATTGGCGAAGCTATAAGGGTTCCTTAATGACTACGGAATCCTAAAAATGGACCCCGAAAGTAAGTGCTGGTTTTTCGAGCAGGTTAAAGTCTGTCGGGCTCACTAGTAAATAAATTCTTGTTTAATAATTAATGACGAAAACAGAAAAACGAATGTGTTTAGTAATTAACTACGAACGAAGAAAAAATGCTTGATTACGGAAACGGAAAATAAATTCTTTTTTGATAACTAATTACGAAACAGCGAAAAATAATTCCTCTTTCGAAGCCAATTACGAAACCGCAACTACGAAAACGGACCAAACGATTTTTCCGTTATGAAGTACTTATTAAACTTTACACAAAATTCTTTACTTGAACTCTCTTATAACTTCTATTGCTGTCACATTATGGCTTAAGATTAGGAGAATCTTGACTTTGATGAAACCCTCAAGAGCTGGTTCTGAGCACAGCACTCACTTCCTGAAGCTTCAGTTATAGTTTTTACTGACCTTTCAAGGGCTTGAGTGGGGCAAGGTAAACGCAAAAAAAAACATTTTGTTGTCCTGTCCTCGAGCTATGAGCGATACTCTTCGGTAGAGATTTTCTTCAGGTTAGATGGATCCGTGACTAGATTTTGCCAGTTAATAAGGTCATATTAAACTTCTGCATCCATGTTTACCTGCGGACCCAGAAAAAGCCTATTTTTTTGGGTTTTATCACAACATACTTTCAAACAACGATTTATTACCAAGTTCTCACTTTTCCTTTAATATTAGGTGATAAGTTTTCAGCATTTGTTTCACTCTTACTGTGGTGAAATTGATAATGATGTTTTCTTCCATAATTTCGGAAACAATATCATCCAGTTCTTGGAAATTTGTTTCCTTTTTTGTGTTTTTGGTGATTTTAATTTCTAAACCTCGACCACTCTCAGCGCGTCCTTACTTCTTCATAAATTGGAAGAATAAATATCTTTTAAGTCACATGTATCACTACATATAGAAATTTTAAAGCATTTTTAGGTACAGTTTATTCAAAAAACACAGAAACACATCTTTGTTGTCGCAGAATACAACAGAACAAAATGACTGAACATCACTTTGCGGTTAAACTTAATTGAAATGCAACAAGAAAAATCTTTTTTATGTGGAAGTTTTTATTTTTGGTATTTTTTGTATCAGTATATATCATTGTGATATAAATAAAAGTTATTTTGGGAGAATATATGATGTATATTTATAAGTTAGATCTCTTTGAAACATCAGCTTTTTACTAAATATACCGAAACTTTAAACCTAATCCGGAGGCAGTTATACTATACCGATTGCAATAATATTTTGTACGCGTATTTCCAGCATCAACTGACACCAAATTATCGCTATTAGAAGTCATAATTTAACAAAAAGGTTTTTTGACCCACTCGACAGGGGTTGACTTTTTTTTCATCTACGAACGAACACGAAATCTATATATCGTAAATAAATTAAATGAAGCTGAAATAGCAACGACTCCAAAAAAATTCATACGTTCACACTGATAAATTTTCACGCTTGCTTACAGAATACAAGTTCAACCGTTGCAAAAATAGCTGTTTTATCTCACGAATACGGGTAGCCATACTTCTAGTTGAGCACGCGCTTTTGTATGTGTGACTTCGTGGTAGTGTTAGCAAGCTTGTCGTTAAAGGAACGAAATAATAATCTTAGGTAACCAGTTACTAAAATTTTAAGTACTAAAGTTAATCTAAACGCTACCCGCCCCGCTCACTACGCAACGTGTCCCAGGATCGAGGCTGCGCGGGGAGGGGGGTGCGCCGGCGCAGCGACGCGGTGGTGCGCCCCAGGCGACGCACTGTCTCACCTGCGCAACAGGGTTGCCATTCCCAACAATGTTGTCCAACAATAAACTATTCTTCTCTCGTAAAACTAACATCGCGTAGACAAAAGACACTCCGTTCCACGTAGCCATCTATTCCATAGTACCCTTACGTGTTGAGGAAAAGATGGCGTAATTTTAAGAAAGCTTCCGTCAATAGAAATACTTACAACTTACCAAGAAATGAAAATAGAAGGCGTAGAGAAAGAAGTTTAGACTATGTAAGTATATGTATACATACGTAGTGGCTTACTTCAAATATTTGCATTAGCATAGTTGAAACCCTAGTTGACTCTGGAGTAATGAATTAGAGCCGGAGTCGACTTCGGTTTTTAACGCTAACCCTGATTAATGAAGTAAGAAATTGTTCCTTATAATTTTAGAGATTTTAATGTAAATACCTAAAAGTCAAGTACAAGTAATAAACATCTTCGTAGCAAGACTGAATGTGAGCTCTCATTTTTTCCTAGAGTTTGGTATAATATTCTAAATCACTATCACTACATAGTATAAAACAAAGTCGCTTTGCTGTCTGTCTGTCGCTATGTATGCTTAGATCTTTAAAACTACGCAACGGATTTTGATGCGGTGTTTTTAAATAGATAGAGTGATTTAAGAGGAAGGTTTCGTATGTAATTTGTTATAGTTTAACGCTCAATTCCCGCGGGAACGCTATAACCGAATTTCACCTGGATGAAGTCGCGGGCAGAAGGTAAGTATTAATTAAAATACCTTGGTATTAATCCTTTGAAAAAAGTCTCGTAATGATAATTTATTAATTTATCAATATCACTGAATTAAAAAAGAAGTTATCATTCTATGGTTGAATGACGCGTCTCGTTTTATATTTGTTGGTTAGGCATTCAAATGATAAGGTTACATTAAAATGCATGGAAAATGCGATGGAAAGTTTTCAAAAGATAGTACTTCCATAATCCTAAAAATTTCGTGTTCCTATGATAATTGTTGCAATCCATACTCAATATTTTATTCAACCATACAGCGATAATTCATGTTTTCATTCAGTAATATTCAAAAATTAATGAAATCAGCGAAATATTTGACAACTATTTGCGACGTTGCCAACTTTCGGAGTAAACCCTCTTACATGGCGCAGCCCTGTGCAGCATAACAAAGCAAAAATTTCCGAGATAATGAAGCATAATGCAAAGCGTGATATAAACTTTATACTCTCAGCCCGCGGGTGGATTAACTTGTTAGAGCCCCCACTTCAGCCTTTATGACCTGCCCTCCCTCTGACTATTTACACCCTCCAAATAGTGTTAGTATGGCCGAATTACTGACCTCGTAAAATTGGCCATACGGTTTCTCTATGTTATTCTAAGGTAGAAACAACGATTTGCTGATTGTACGAGAAAATCAGTGTGAATGATAGAGAAATGAGAAAATCACGGGAGCTGAAATTCGGCAAAAGTTCCTTGAGGGTTGAGGACGAGAGGATTTTCCGAAATTCCTACAGGAATGGGAAAACATGGGACTTATGCCGGTTATACCGCTAGAGACGGCAAGTGTAGTTTCTATATATCAATTTCAAACCATTTGTCTATCGAAACGTAATTTCTCCTCGTGTTTTCAAGCAGTTAGACGAAATCGAACAAAACAAGGTGATCGGAGGATCAAATTACAGAGCTAAACAGTTTCGCATCTCGCAAGAATGCATAAATACCTATCTCTTAACGTGTTTAACCCCAAATCACTGTAAATTATTATTGGAAGTTTACATTATTAAAATAATGAAAATGATTGCTCGGGCCGCCATGCGTGCTGGGTTGCCAACATAAAAACCACTTGAGGCGATTAAAAATAAACAATAATTGGGCCGGCCATTCACGCATGCTGCCTCATTAAAACAATTAAATCTTGATTGAACAGAAATTATAGCTGTCGATTCTTAAACATAATGCGATGGACCCTCGCCGGAATCTGCTCCGAAAAAAGATTAACATCGATTTTAATAAGAAACAATTATATTTGTATGTGTGTCTACGCGTCCCACGCTCAAGTAGTCGATCGGTTAATTTTAGTCCGCACAAAGTGTAATTATCAAAAATTACAGTTGAGATTTTTTCAAGATAATTTCCCATTTTTTGTTGGCATTCGGACCAGATTTAGAGAAACGTGATTCAGTTCGCTTACGGCATCGGATTCGAATGGGCCTTCCTAACTGTACATTAATATTGTAACTATTTGAACAATAGTAAGTTTCAATTGTTTACTGTCCCAGTAGTTTTACTTCTAAAACCTATTGTTTTTGAGACACTTTAAGTGTGATCAGGCCATAACCATAGCAAGAGGAATCCAAAAACATAGATTTTTTAACATTTCAGTAATAAGATTTTTCATGTTTTTGTTATTGTTATTTTATTTATTTGGTTTAAAAATATAGGTTGAAACAATAATTTCACCACAAGCACAAATTAAATTAATTGTCAAATTTTATTATCAAAAGCGTAGCATCTTACACATTGAACCACCTGAGTGTGCGCTGAAACCATGGCATTAGCTATGGAAATGAGATCATTATTATAATTATTATTAATCCGGTAAAGTGGCCATCAGCAACCATCGGCAGGATTAGGGGGGATCTAATTTGGGCGCACAATAATCAGGTTAATTTGTATCGTGTTTTGGTATCTACCTACCCACGTAACCAACCTATAAGTGGACATGTATAAAGCACTTGTTTACATACGAGTAGTTCATTCTTTTACCCGACTGATAATAGACCGTCTTGGAAAATAATAACTAACCCTAATAGTAAAAATACAAAAACGATATTATTAAGACTAAATAAAATATCATATCTTGGTGTTGTACCTAAATGTATATTGTGTATGTAATTAACCTTAAAAATCACAATCGTTTGCTTGCGGCACGCGCACGTTTGCGGTGTGTATACGACCAATGTAACCTTCATCTCTTTTTTGATGATGATTTACAATGATGATTAAGTATAGAAATGCGTTGACTATTTTTTTTACTCCACACCCTATACCCCATATTTAGCTAATAGGCAGCCCACTTGCAATTTATTAATATACTCACTAATTAAGAATCTACTTGGGTTGCTTCAAATAACAGATGAGGGCATATATTCCTTAGGCTGTATCTACTACTACCATGAACTGCTTGTGTGTGTCTACTGCCTACTGATGCTCCAGTCACTTGGACGTAACTTAATCGTACATTAGACTAATATCCACGATATTACTTCAAGTCGTGTGCCGGAGTAGCCTCTGCAGGACGCATCGTTACGGTGACATGTTTACGTCTCATGATATTTTTAATTCCATTTTCCCGCGAAAGTTCAGAACCTACTCCGTTGAGTGTTGAAAGCTATCCAATTTGCGTAATACTTCCAAAATATCTCATTTCTACGCTCACTGCCGGCACGCAAAGTGAAAACGACCCAACCGCCAAAAATATCAAAGAAATTTCTACCGCTCGAAGTCGAGATAAGGTGTAATATCGCTCATCGATCTACATTTTCATAAAATGTTTCACCACTCTATTCAAATGGAGTTTCGGCAATTCCATAATGCGAAAGTGGTCTGTTCAAGCTTTTGACTCTATGAAAAAAAGCACAAAATTCGGAAAACGATAGAAAAAAGGGAACATTTATATTTCCATAGTCGTTATTTATGGTTCGATAAATATACGCAAAAGCGATATTTGGAGTGTCGGCACTCTGCCGATTAGTACGTAATGGGAGGCTGCGGGCAGCCGGCCTGCAACCCTTTCAGCTTTGAGGATATCAAAATTATTTCAGAGAGGGCTTAATACAAGTGAGTCTCGTATATCAAGTTGGTTGCTACGCTCTGGTGAATCACTGGGTCGGTCTATTTTAATTCTGATGATTTTCATAATGTTTCCATGGGATTAAGTATCTTCTACAAAATAGTTTCTCAGATTGTAGCCGAAGAAAAGGCAACTGAAACATTCATCGCACTCTTACTTCAATAGACCTAACCCGAACTATATTATAGCTCACGCAATCAAGGGTTAAACGAATCAAACCCTACCTACTAACTGTATCTATTCGTCAGGGTTGGCACGTGGATGACAATGACACATAAAATCGCATGTAAAAGTCTATACTTATTAAGAAACTTGAATAATACTTCAGAGGTACTAAAAATGGGACAAGTGTAAATAATTTACCTAGGTGCTTCAATTATTTTAATAGCTACTTATTTTCATAAAGTGATACCTGTAGCTACTATGTAGTAGCAATGAAATTTTAATTTTAATCAAATAAATGCGTTTTTCCTGGAAGGTCGGCTTACCTACGTTTGGGCCTACGTTATAAATATGGTTGTATATGGTTGAACGAAACGTCCGATTTCAGTTTCAGACACGCTGACAGAGACTTTGTTTTCTGTACTAAGGGCGTTGACAGTAAAAATAAGTAAAAGCGTATTTTTGTGCCATTTGGTATCTAAAGTTTGCAATCAGCTTCTAAAATAACACAAAATGGGTCATTTTCTATCAACAATTTGGAATAATACCAAACAGTTTAATAGAAAAGAGAATCTTGTTTCGCATTCAGTAGCTGGTTATGAACATTCGTGAGCAAACTGCCGCGTTTAAGCCGTGGTGGCCTAGTGGTTCGAACTACTGCCTCTCATGCCGGGTTGGGGGTTCGATTCCGGCTCGCACCTTTAAGTTTACTTACGTGCGAAATTCAATTTTAATTTAACATGAGCTTTTCGGTAAAGGAAAACATCGTGAGGAAACCTGCACGCATCTGCGTAGTACTTAAAGATGTGTGTGAAGTTTCCAATCCGCACTGGGCCCGCGTGGGGACTATAGCCCAAACCCTCTCATGATGAGGGGAGGCCGGTGCCCAGCGGTGGGACGCAAATAGGCTGTAGTCGTAGTGAGCAAACTGTACCGGAGGAGCGTTTTGGACAGCCCTACTGCCCCGGGAGCCCAAGGGTCCGGCACGCACTCACTAATAAGCGATGAATGGAGTGCGCTAATAAATATCTAACGCGGTTTATTAGCACTAATGAAATTATATCTATTCCATATCTTTATGAAAGGTAACAATGTTTCCCTGTAAGAGGAAAATGCTATGAAGCTGTTTGTGCTGCTCGTTCAGGGTTGAGAAAAGCGCTGCTAAAAATAATTCAAGCCAACTCAGAATTGGAGACTTAAAAAAAACTTCTAGATTAGTCAATTTTGCAATTTTGTTCATCACCTAAGCACTCTTACTGTGAAGTCTGTGAAGCACTCAATGCGACTAAATAGAGACAAAATTAAAAGTAAAAAACTTTTTCACTTCTCATGCTCTTCAAATGTTACTTTAGTCTCTGCACATCGGGACTAAAGCTTTTTTTTAGTCTCTAGGTACCTACTAAAGTTTTTTTTTTTTTATTTACATTGGAAACCCGCCTAAACAGCCAACCACAGAGTTTGTGAAAGGAGGATTATCCCCATTTCCAGTGAACCTAGACAATTTGTAGGGCGTGAAAAAACGATTTAATTTCGTGAAACACGATTTAATGATTACGAATACCTATGAATCTTGTTTTATTTAAAGTGAATTCATTTAATAATGCATGACCCAATTAGTTTTAAAATATATTAATAGTTGTCAAGTTTGAATCTGTAGGCTTAATATCATTCAAAACGTCACGTGATAAGAAACAGGTCAAGTGCGAGTTAGACTCGCGCACCGAGGGTTCCGTACCCACAAACTTGATGATGCAAATTTAACAATACAAAATGGTGAAGTAGACACGGCTACTGCGCCAACCGCAAATGATAAGTTTGTATTAGTAAATTGTCTTTTTTTGCACCAAAATATATAATATTTACGGTTATCAGATTTATTCCTGTATGTGTGCTGTAGGACCTTGCTTCTGGCCAAATTTCATGATTCTAGGTCATCGGGAAGTAGCCGGTTATCTACTTTGTTATAATAAATATCGTAATTTTGTATGGAACTTCGTTTTTTTTCCTCGCATTCGAAGTGAAAAGCAGAGTGTTTAACGCGTGACTAAACAACCATAATGACACTCGAACTATGGCCACCCTCGCTCTGCTCGGGTGGCTAAACATCTCGTGTCATAATGGCTTGTTTTAGTCCCTTGATAAACAATCTACTATTTTAAAAACAAGCTTTTTGTCAATGCGCTATCACTACATATTAGAAAACAAAGTTCCCCGCCGCGTCTCTCTGTCTGTTCGCGATAAACTCAAAAACCACTGAACGGATTGTAATGCAGTTTTCATTAATAGATAGAGTAGTTCCTAAGGATGGTTTTAGTATATAATTTATTAATAGTTTTCTGTAAATTACCTAGATGAAATATGACGTTGATAGTTCAAGATGGCGGAGGAAATCAAGCCGACCGGGAGCTTTCATCGAAAACCCAAATTTCATCTATATCGGTCCAGCGGTTGAAGCGTAAAGAAGTAACAGACAGACTACTTTTTATCCCGGAAAATCGCATAGTTCCCGCGGGAGTGCGGTAACCGAATTCCACGCAGACGAAGTCGCTAGTAAAAAGAAAAAAAATAACTTTTCCTTTGAAACTTTTACTACCAACTTCTAACGTTATACTTACGTAAAATTACGTTACCTTTTAACTTAAAAAAGAAGCCGTGGTGGCCTAGTGGTTCGACTTACCGCCTCTCATGCAGAGGGTCGGGAGTTCGATTCCGGCTCGCACCTCTAAGTTCACTTATGTGCGATATTCAATTTGAATTTACCACTGAGCTTTTCGGTGAATGATAACATCGTGATCTGCGAAGTAATTCAAAGATGTGTGTGAAGTCCCCAATGCGCACTGGGCCCGCGCGGGGTCTATAGCCCAAACCCAGTGGAACGCAAATAGACTGTAGTAGTAGTAGTAGGTAGTAGTATAACGATATTACACAATTTATTAGGATATAAAAGCTTGTCGCGAATTTAAGTAGGTCGTATTTAATTCGTTTGTTTTTTTTTAAATTAAAATCAATCAGATCAAGTTATTTACTTGATTAGGTATTTAACTTAATTGATACTGGTAAATCTTGATCAATCGAAGCAGGCTTTTTCTAAGCGGACAATGTCAGTTTGCATTGAAGGGAGCGAGAAGCAACATCATATACATGTAATGTCAGGTGAAAGATAGAAAATCACCCTCATTGATTTTCCATCTTTCACCTGACCTTCTTTCATCTGTGACCTAGCTCGATAGTTTCATAGAAACAGGACGTGGATTGGTATTCCGCACTCTCATTGGCTAAGCGTCGCGCGTCGACAAACGCTACTTTATCCTGCGGGCGTTAAGTTATTAACGGCCTAGTTCATTTATTACCCCAACCCCCATACACTCGTGTACGGAATACCCGCCCGATAGCTTTATGATTTAAAATCGAACTTAATTTCGTCCCGCCGATGAAGTGACGTGGATTTATTTACGGTCGCACTTTGCGGACTCACCTTGTCGGACTGTTTACATATTTTATGATTGTTTATATCCTACCGGACAGTTGGTATCTCGTTGGTATCTCGTGATGAGAGGAGACCTGTGCCCAGCAGTGGGCCGTAAATAGGCTGTTGTAGTAGTAGTATATCCTACCGGACAGTTGAGGTTCTTGGATGATTATTTTATTATGGTAATAAAGAAATACTTTAATCTCTACATATTAAATCGTAAGTTACTGTAGCAAATTGATTTGTACTGATAGTTAATTAAATTATCATCTTGTTTTACAAGATTGCTGTGCCAGCAGCATTTAGCTGCTATTTATTCATTATATATTCTATTCTGTTAAATTCTATCAGTCAATAGTTCCACTTTGATGATGACTGCGCATGTTTTCTTAACTTTAACCATTGGCATTTTCAAAAATCAAATGAAAAAAAAACAGAATATTTATTCAGAAAATAGGCCACATCTGGGCACTTTTACGTCACTTTTTAATGAATTTACCAAAATATTAACAAGACTAAATTTCATAAAATAGAAGGGATGTTTTTTTAAATACGATGACATTTCAAAGCTGATCATCTTTTTTTCTAACGATATCGATCGATACTAACCGGCTTACCCATCTAACAGAATTACGGGATAGTTTACATCAAATGGAGTACAACACAAAGTAACCAGGGAAATTCGATCCCGACCAGGTTATAAAGGTAACGATATGCACCGGCTCATCCAACATGCCCAGAGCTGAACAGCTTCCAAGAACATAGTTAAGACCTGTTATCCGTGGCACCTAACAAGCTGAGGTCAGCGATAGTTTAAACATTATTATGCGGTATTACGTTTGGCTTTTGTTAGCCTATTCCTGCTTAGCGCCTTCGGGAGGCAATCAATACTTCAGGCCATGAGATATGAGTATTTATCTTTATTACTAGCTTTAGCATTGTCGCACGCATTGAGGTAATCTTCTTTCTATTCCTCCGGAACATTTACTGTCCAGCAGAAAAGTGCTTTGTGCCATTTTTTAAGCGTTTGCCATGTTTCATTATAACTAGTGCAGTAAGTAAGTAGTTAATATGTCAAGCGTTATTAAGAAACCCACTTGTACATTTATTACATTATTTCTCGTGATGAGAGGAGGCATGTGCCCAGCAGTTGGACGAAAATATGCTGTAGTAGTAGTAGATTATTCTAGTGCCTTCCTTACCTACATCCACCACCCCAGCAGCCTATTTAGGGTATGTATGCTGGGTATGAGTGTCCGACATCACGAGAGAGCTTGGGTTATGGTCCCAGCGCCCCCATTGTAGCCTGATGACTTTTACACAAAATATTAAATTATTTCTCAGATTCGAGCAGGTTTCCTCACGATATTTTCCTCCATTTAAAATGCCAGTTAAAATGATATACTAATCGTCTAAATTTAACAACCCAGTTCTAGATCGATATCCAGATTTTATAACCCTACTAGCTTCTGTCCGCGACTTCGCCCGCATTGGATTCGGTTATCACGTTCCCGCGGGAACTATTCTTTTTTCCGGGATAATGGCCTATGTCCTTTCATGGGACTCCAACTATCTCCATACCAAATTTCATACAAATCAGTTAGAGTTACTTTCGCTTTGTAAATAAATATACCTAAGTATGGTTTTTAGGGTTCCGAAGTCCACAAGGAACCCTTATAGTTTCGCCATGTCCGTCCGTCCGTCCGTCCGTCCGTCCATCCGTCCGTCCGTCCGTCTGTCCGCACTATTGCTCGGAGATGATTAGGTCTAGAGAGCTGTAATTTGGCATGAATATGCATATTAGTTACGCTGACAAAGTGGTATAATAACATTTTGAAATATATTTTTTTATAGGGTACCTCCCCTACTCGTAAAGTGGGGATGTAATTTTTTTTTCTTGCGTACCCCATGATGCGGCATATCGTTGAATAGGTCTTAAAAAAATATTGTGGGTTTGTTAAAACCATTTTTTGATTAAGTGATGCGTTTGTGAAATATTAAGCTTTAAAGTGCTATTTTTTGTTAGAGTCACGTGTTCCCCCCCCCCCCCTGCCAGCTAAATGGTGGTATTTGGATGGCTGAAAAAAATCACGGTTGTGACATATATAACGTAGTTGAAAGGAAAACTATCAGAGCTAAGTAGGCTGTACAAACTTACGAGTAATAGTCGACCAACTTATAATGATGATTTTTCTCGAGCGGCAGGGGCGTCGGGCGGGCACGTCATACCACAGGCTAGCTAGATGCTAATAAGTCTTAGAAAGGTACTCTGGGCATCCTCAACTTCGGAAACCTATAATTTGCGCGTGGCCCGACACGCACTTAGCCGGTTTTTTTTTCATGCATATGGCCCAAAAACTCCCACTCGAACATATTTCTCGGGCAGATAGCGCCATGTGTGCAGGTTAATTCCGCACGCTTCCTTATGAACGATGACCCCTTTATTACTTATTAAGGAGCCCGGCCGCCCTCGCGTTATTTATGTGCTCTAATAATAATTTGTATTAAATCACGGCTTCCCAGGACAAACAGGATTTGTTGGCTTTTGTTGTCCTCTGCGGAATGAGACGCAATCCGCGCCGTTTATTTTCTTCTTATGAAAATGTTGTTTACCTATGTTTCATTTTTATCATTGTGCTGTGATGGATGGAGGTCGTTAGAAACTTTGCGTATTTTAATGCATAAATTACAAACTCATTTAGCTCTTAAACGTGCGAATGGATTATCACGATGGAAAGTAGGGTGCAAAATAAAATATCCCATAAGAGCTAGTGGTAAGTTTGTCCTCTATCCCATGTCATCCCAACGACACGGAAAATCTGATATTGAATCCATACTTAATATTATAAATGTGAAAGTGTGTAGTAACTGCTATTACATATATAATATATGTATATATATATGTACTTGCTTGAATTTCCACACACGCAGGAGTCCACTTATGTCCGTTCCAAAAGAAGAACGTAGGCATGAGGCTAAGTATATGTATTATCTCTATGTAGGTGTCCATATACAACGCATTGACACTAAGTCAGTACAATTATGTAACTGTAATGGTTTTAAATTTAAAAATATTTTTCAATGTGCATTTTACAATGCAGCTGATGGTCTCTCTATACCCGCCCGCACCACCCCCAACCTGTCAACTTCAAAAAATACACGACAACGACGGAAACTAATGGAAATTCGTGTGCGAAATTAACCGCACCATTCGTGTTCCTTTAAATTACAGCAATTTTTTGACAGAACAGAAAAACACCATGAACACCAGCTGTCTTTTTTTTAAACTGATATTTGAAAGAATTAGATCTAGGTAAGTAGTAGGCAATAACCGAGTTGATACTTTCATGGTCACATTATTATTGAAATTCTACGCATGCCCAGAAATTATTCAGTTAAGTACTTGGGATATCGCCTAGCTTCTAAACTTACGATATTTCTACAATAGGGAAACGTGCCGTTTCTCTGTGAAATGACACCTCATGGTGGCCATAATGTGCTTGAAACAACTCGCCCTAAGGCCTGATTACACTTTGATAAGTGCATCGCGAGGCATACAGATACCGTTATTTAGTGTAGGTAAGGAAATTGTCTGGACTTTTGGACTCAAACTTGTTTCAAGCATAGTGTAATACGTAAACTTAGTGATTATCTATAATTTTATCTACTAACAGGTCCCGGAGATAAATAAGTCACATCGGTCTTTGGAAAGAGACAATTGGCTGTATCCGATGGTTTCCGAAAACTGTTGTTTAATTAGCCGACTCTCTTTCTAAAGAGATATTTTCATCACTTTATCGCTGGGACCTGTATTGAAGTATCAAAACTCATTAGGCGTTGCATATTATACCAACCTGTCAGTGGCGCTAAATTTCACACCTTTCAAATTTAACTGTCACTGAAGGCACACTGATTTTATGAGAAAATGGCAAGCACAAATTAATGGCTTGTAAGGGATACACCTGACATCTACCTACACTCTGGTCACACAACATTAAGAGTCTAAAAACTTATTTTGGGAGAATTAGTTTATCGACTCTACTCTTAATTTACGACTAAAATAATTACTATTTTGTAAAACATGTCATAGGTATAAAATACAGATTCTAAAAGAAAAATAATCGATTTTGTCAATAATTATTTACGATATTATTATGATCGTACACTTTAAACTTGGATACTTACTCAAATAATACCAAAATCCCAAACAAACACGGCATCAAATCGTTCGCATTGTCGGTCAATGAACGGTAAACCCGTGACACGTCGAAGTGTAAATCTCAAGCACTTATCTGGTACCCAATTCGCATACATTACTGGAGGATACCGCGGGCGAGGCATTTGCATTTTAACACGAGTAATTATTAGTGGGCTTAATTATTTGCGCGAACGACGCGATGAAGTATGCGTTGCAATTTGTTTTCGTAATCTTAATGGCGTTTGCAGAAATATGCGCCGAGATTGTTGCCGGCCAGTTTGAGGCACTTTGCGCTCCCGATAAGGGGTTTAAGTAAGTTGTAATTTCGGAGATCTTTTAGCGGAATGCGCTAACAGCCTGTAAAACGTTACAGTCCGGTTGGGTAACGGAAAGTGAGTAATTGAGTTTTCACATTGACTTAGGGTAAGTACCTAAGTGAGTGTTTAGAACATTTGGAGGATTTTTGATTCCTGTTATGACGGAAGTTATGACGGATATAAGTATGAAGTGAAAAAGGAAATGTACCTATTTAAAAAAATACCTGGTATAAAGTATAGAATACGTGCTTTATTTATATCCCAGTGAACGTAGAAGAAGGTACGGTCAGTCAAAAAATAGGTCATCAAGTCAATAAATTAATTAACGTTGGATGTCATAAATGAATAACACGGTAACATACCCAAAGACTTTCAATTCTTCAATCAAATAAACATGAAAAGTGGGACATTCCTCAACAAGGTCAATGAACTTTAAGCATAAATCACAACGATGTGTAATATCTCACACAAAACACCTTTCATTAAAAAGCGAAATCCTTATAAAAGAACAAAGAGCTGCGTCGGCGCATCACTCAGACTTCCCGCGCGGGTTTTCAGCACTTCGCCGCGCAAGAGTCAATTTTATTTTTTAATTATGGAACTGACTAACGAACGCCTCCGTCTTTAAATTCCTTACACAAAACGTCACATCTCTTTTAATAAAAACGCGTTAAACCAGCCTCAATGGCGTGGTAATAAAATCGAGATCGCGTTGCAATAGGATCAATCGAAGCCTTTTAAAGCGATGAATAATATCAGAACCAGAGCTCCTCGGCCTGTCCACAGTCGTCGAGCTTTAACTTAAGTAATGAGATATGACTTTAGCTCATTATTATTTTCCTTGTAATTTGTGCTAAGATATAAATAAATGTGTCGTAAATTTTAAACATGAGAGATTTACTATGCTGTGGGTGTAGGTAAGTTTGTATTTTTTTTTCACGGCTACTTGCTCTTTTTACGAGTTATTTGCTACCAACAGATGTCGTGAATGTGTGATTTGCGGGCTGGGTTAACCTTTGTAAGTGCCAAGTAAATTGAATAAACTTATTTATAATAAAAATCGGTAGTAGTGACAACAGCAAGTTCTGTCATTTCGTATCTGTGGTAATAAAGCAAAATTCATTTTACAATATAGTATTCGATGTTGTTAATGACGTTCAGATTTCGAACATCTTCGAAAAGCAATGCCCGCCTAAAATCTTCAGTCAGACAAAACGAAAGTTCGTTCAAAATTCAAACTCTTGCTTGAAAATGAAAACGAATGTTTGTCACTGATTATTCGAATTGCTTTAGCACCCCCTGCCCCGCCGTTACCATGGCCGCTACCGGAGCCAGGAATAGCGGGGCCGCCGGGGACTGGGGGTCTGGGCATTGCTTGTGGCACTTCTTGGTCCCAAGTATATAGATCCCTTGGGGGGGATTGCCATAGTCGCCACGCTTGGCAGCCATTGTGGACAGTTCTTCTTCATTATCATCTTAGAGGATTTATAAAATGAGTGTACTATTCAACTGTGCATATTACAAAACACTTGTGTCATCTTATCTTGCAACTCACCTACGGTTCGTTTCATAAAACCACACTCGCGTTTTAAGGCCCTTCATTATGTTATAGCAGTTACATAAACTACTTACTGTAAACGAATGGTTAAAATTTGACTTTTGATTTTAACCGTCCGTAGACAAAATGTGGCGTTTTGTGATAGGGACCTACTCATTTTTGCTCTGTAAGTATCCTCTATAAGGTGAAGAATCGATGGATAACATAGCGTGATGCGCCGGCGCCGCCATTACCGCGGCCATCGAAGCAGCGTACGTAAATGAAAACTCGGCTCATCACGTTCCGAATTGGAATCCTTCGCTCTGCCGCAGCTGGACTTTTTCCCTTTGTTTTGTTATTGCCCGAGCCTCGATTATTCGAATTACATTTAATTCATTTCCATCTCGATCGTAATGTTCTATTTACGAGTACCAGGGACAGACGATTGGTCTAGTCATTACTGTAATGCGTTACCATGGAAGAATGAAACGAATGTCGCAAAGAGAAAACTGAAACAGTAATTGTTCTAAGCGTGGGTGAAGTGACCGATTTCTGTTTAGCCAGTTGTAAATTATTTTGAACTGCATTAAACAGCTAAATTCTGGGATGGAGGTTAAGCAGTTCCTGAAAACGTATGAATACCTACTTTTCTAAGTATTTGTTTGCCAAAGTTTGTGACATTGTAACTTATTTAGACCGCCTTGCTCCAACGCTACCTACTTATATTAGGTTAGCCTCTAACTCAAGTTAAGTTGATACAACTAAACCTGGGCCTGCTAGGAAGCAAGGGGATTTCAGAGGGATTCTATAGTTGAAATTGAAATTTAAGCAGTTAGATTTAAAGTTCAATTTAAGCGCCGTAACGTTTTGATGTTCGCTGTAAAATCTCTATGGACTCCCTTTGCCTCCTGAATCGAGGCCCTGAGTTAAGAGGCTCGACCCGAAGTGCTAACTATGGCTTGGTGCAAGTGGGCTGTATATTGGTTCCACTGCTGCTTGCTAAGTGCCTCTATCACTTAGGTACAGTCAGCAGCAGAAGTAGATAAGCTGTCCAGGTGTTCAAAATGACCTACACACGTATTAAACACACTATCACCGGGACTTAATCGCGTAAAAACTATTTATATTTTACCTCGACGTTTTTACGCGATTAAGTCCCGGTGATAGTGTGTTTAATATGAGTGTGTATCGCGAAAGTTTGAGACAATGGACCTACACACGCCCTTAACGTCTTAAGAATCGGTCGAGGTCGTGTGTAGGTCATTTTGAACACCTGGATAGCTTATCTACTTCTGCTGCTGACTGTACCTACTCGTCCAGTAGCTCAGTGACCAAGATGCAGACCAGTAGTACCTAACGGGCGCTCGGGCCTAATATTAACGTGATGAAAGCGACCATTAATGGCAATAAATGCGGTTGCGCAAGACAACAGAAGATGAACGATTTTTATTAGAAACGTGATGAGTATTATGAGTAAATCGTATCGAAATCAGTGGCGGCCGCGCGCGTGACGCGGCGACACCTTCCGGCCGGTGTGAAACATTATTATTTTTTTGATAACTTAATGCCCGTCTCGGCGACGTGTAATTGTCCGCGGTTTGTATTCCGACGAAAAGATAATTTCTCGGTTTCTTCCCACCCTTTGTTACGGCTCAACCGATTTCCTGCCGAGCTACGTGAAAATTTAACCGAGTTAATCCCCTATCGAGCTTTTAATGACATTTCCTCGGAACGTGAAGCCGCAAAACAACCACGCCGGTCAGCCGCAAATCATAGAAAGATTTGCGCGCATTGATAAAAATAAACGACGGATGAGATTACGGAATCAATATGAAATTGCATTTCCTAATGTCAATTGTTAGTTACGAAGTGCAATAAAGTTCCAATAATCATGATATGGAATAATTCTTGGGCGATGCGCTGGAGCATGTTCTGCCCCGCTCTTGCGCAGGCGCGCGGGTGAGTGCGTCCCGCTCGTGGCCCGAGGACCGCGGGTATGATGAACACGGTAATGATCCAATCAGAAGTGATGTGCATCAGCCGGCCGCTGTGAGAATGCGGTTGGGGGTGCAAAAACTACGAGCACGGATTTAAATTAAACTGACCGCTTGTTTTTATTTTAAAACACCTTGTTGCTATATACAGGTTTACGTAATTACTTATTGTTATGATTGTTTCGATTATTGATTTTTTATACTTATTTGTAAGTTACCTATATTTCATGCCAGTAATTTGAAATGGTGTGAACGAAATTAAAATATAACACTTACCTATTTGTATGTCGTATTGAAAGTAGTTAAAACCGATCATATGAGTATTGTACCTTAAAAAGTGTAGAATAAAAATTCAGATAAAATTATATTGTAATATGTAGATAAGTTTATTCAGAAAAGAATAAGTTAAAAATAAACTACAAATGGCATTAAAATTTACAGAAATAAAAATAACTAAACAATAATACCTACCTATATCTACGCATGGTATGGTATATCAGTCATGTGACCTACATGGAAACTCGAAAGGTACCGCAGGTAATAATTGATAAAATTTAGCAGACCAGTTACATAGTACAATACTGAACTAGGCTCACGACAGAACAGCTAATTTAGCTATTTCATAATTCCTACCTTATTACCTAGTAGCCGATGCCCGCAAACTTCGTCTCGCGTAGACTTAGAATTTGCGTACCATGATACTATACATATAGACAGTTATAGTTATAGAAGTATTGAAAAATTGTTATGGCCCGTGGAAAACCCGTTCCCGTCGAAATATCGGGATAAAAAGTCCTATGCTTATTGCCCGGGTCTCAAACTATCTCTATACCGAATTTCATCCAAATCGGTCCACTCGTTGCGACGTGAAGGAAGGACAATAAACAAACACACTTTCACATTTATAATATTAGTATGGATGTATGTAGAACTTATGACGTCACAAAACCTTAGTTAGGTTACCCTTTAACGACTATTGACCGACATTTTTACAAAATCCTGCTTGCAAAGTTTCGATCGATCTAAGTATACAGAATAATTCGCATGCACCCAAATTATGCTTAAAACTTGTAATAGTCTCTTTTATTGGCCACATTGCACCAATAGGCACTAAGTGTGCGCTTTTAAACCAATTTTTTGGAATTAAAATATAAGTAATGGTCTCAAAACACTGGCTGTTTTCTCGGATGGCTTGTAATTATTTTAAATGTCCCGCGATGCGCCGGCGCAGCGCCGCGGGCGCGCGCGTGATCGACAAAACCATATCGAACCTAAACAAATTAACTCTGTTATATATATACGATTATTTCATTAAAAACCGCTTAGCTATGTTGAGTTAGGGCATTTTCCATTTTCTTCGATGCACGATGCACAATTGCCCATCTTGGCAGCACCGCGTTTGATTCTTATAGTTGGGCCAGTAGATATCATTGGTAAGCAGGGCCGTATTTCCCCCTAGACCTACAAGGCCTGGGCCTAGGGTCCCTAGCCAACTAGAGGCCCCTGCCCCGCCGGCGGTGGTGGCACCTGTAGGTACCTACGTTACACAAACTGGAAAGCCTGGCTTGCGATATGCTTTTGGCCGGCTGGCAGATAAAAAGGGGGGCTTAGCCTAGGCTGCCTATGCAGTGCCTATAGGGGCCTTGGTCCTCTTAGTGCGGGACATTTTGTAAGCTGTCATACAGGATATTTTATAGTACACAAGAATTTGAAATTTTAGGTTCGAAAGCAGTTTTGACAGCACTGGTGATGATTAATTCTTTGAAAACAAAAACGACAATTTACGTATGTCAATTACTATAAAAATAGTGGGACGTAAATAGGCTGTTTTTAAAAGACGACTTTGATAAAACTACAGCTAAAATCTTTAATCCCTGTAGCTAAGCATATTTCAAATCGTCTATTATTCAAAAACTAGAACAATTCAGTTTATCTACAGCGTTATCTAAATGCACGGTATGTATGTACGTAAAGATAAACGACTGCTTTGCTACTTATCACTCACTTCAAGGCAGTCACACATTCCATTACTAAATTCACGGTGTTCGGGTGTGAACCTGAAAGATGACAGATTGGCAGCAGTTGACGATACCGCCAATTGAGGAAGATGTGAGTACCTACCCATTATTTAAAAGAATAAAGATCCTAGAGACTATTTATGTAGTTAGGTGTAAACCGAATTTAAGGCAAAATTCAAGCAAGTTAGTGTTTTCAAGTCAGCAGACATTGGTAGGTACAATACAAGCGCCCAGACGGGATCACCTTGGTGCCTTGGAAATTGGGGAGAGCATTGGTGTGGGACGTAACGAGTGTCGACACGTTCGCTGCGTCTCACATTAATGCCACCCGGTCACAAGCCGGCGCTGCTGCTGGCCAGGCCCAGAGCCTCAAGCGCCGAAAGTATTCATGCATAATGCATGAATACGAGTTTGCGGCTCTCGCGGTTGAGACTCTGGGTCCCTGGTCGGCAGACATGAAAGCTTTCATGAGGGTGTTGTCGGCCCACTTGATCGACAAAACCGGCGACCCAAGGGCTGGCGCTGACCTCTCGCAAAGGATTTCTTTAACAATCCAGAGAGGTAACGTCGCCAGCGTTATGGGCACCATGCCGCAAGATGAAATTTTGGAAGGGGTATTTTTTCTATAGTTATTTTTAGTCCTAGTTTTAAATTTTATTTTTAATTCATTTATTTTATTTTTAAGTTGCCGAATTTGTATGTTAGTAAACTTTAATTGTGTCAATTCATACAGTTAATTCATTAAATAAGGTACAATGCTTAAACTAAAACCCCGTGTAAACCGAAATTTTAAACTCTACTACTCTCTACTTAGTACTTACCTATGCGATTTCTAACAAAACTCGTCTAGTTTCCGCTCTACGTGGCCGATGTATAATTTCACACGAACTGTAGTTCCTCTACTATACTGCTCGAAGTATTGTAAATAAAAATAAATACACAAATGAGTATTTCATTTCATTACTTCATTTCGCAAATACATATTCACATTATTTTCAATTATCTAACTTTAACAGAATTTCCCTATATTATAGACATCAACGAGTTAACGTATGAGAGCTAGCTTGACTGTTTATCATAATACTTAAGCATTTTAACATTAGACTAGTTTGGTAAAAAATAGTACAGGGTCTCTTTCGGGAAGCAAAGGGATTTTACAAGTATTTTATAGGGAACGTCAACGCTACCATGAACTTTAAATCTAGCAATTTTAAGTTCAATTTCAATGCCGTTACGTTTTGACGCTCTCTAATAGAATCCCTATAAAAAACCCTTAGCTTCCCGAATATGCCCCTAGGTAATTAAATATTCCAAGACCAGCGATCGGCGCAGTGGCCATAGTCGTGTATGAGAATGTAAGTATGCAACCGTTTCCGCGGGTCGTGACTGTTACGCGCCGCCGATGGGAGCACCCAACCCACGGAGCACCAGACGGTTGCTACGGCTGCGATGGATCGCTGGCCTTGGTACCGCACCTTTAAGAGGGAAGAATAGTACGTACGCGTCCATACAAAAAGAGAAAACGATTTTTACTTCTAAATATTTTCCAATCTCCATGATTTTTTTTGTATGTTATTGACACAATTTTTAAACTGATCAATAGCCATACCATATCTGTGATACTGTAAAGTTGAGAACAAAAAGGGCGAGGCCCATGTTCAGCAGTGGATGTCTTTCGGCTGAAAATGACAAGAACAAAATGACTTGAAAGATTCTCCCTTATATAAACAAATCCAGACGGAATGACGCAACGTCATATCAACCAAAAGGCAAAGAGAAGACTTGAAAACAGGCTGGCTCATGTTACACCACTCCACACAAAGGTCTTGAGTCTTTCAGACCTACCTGTATGGCATATGACTATGTTTAGGTATCTTTGTATATTTATTTAGGTACAGGTTCTTTTTCCTACGTGACGTTTGAGAGACCTAACGTAAAACGCGACGCAAATGTTGCTTACGCAGGAAACTGGAAACAGTAGCCTAATTTTGAATCTCCATTGCTATGACGATCTCAATCACCGACTAACATTTTTCTGTACGAAATTGAACTTTAAGTTCCAACCACAAAGTTCACAACAGGCCACTGGCTTCCTTATTGGCAGTATCGAGTGACACAGTATTCTTTAGATTTTTTCTTTTTTCTACAAAACCTATGACAGCTGCTCAAGCGCAGCGGAGTAACAGTGAACGGTCGGTCACGGCCAAGGCCAAACCTAAGAGCAACGTTTGATACATCATCGGCAAAATAAACATCCATTTAATTTACACAGTGCAGTGGAAAAACACTACAAACCTACCTACAATAGAACAAAGTGTAAATAAATTGGAAAATCAGTGATCAAAATGGTGTACGCGATTCTGCGGGAGATGCGGTCGATTGCGAGGGCCTCGGTGCAAGCGAATGAACAAACGGTTTGTACCGATACTTTCTTATCAATCATATAAGTATACTTCGTATTATACTGTTCGAAAAGTTGAGTAAAGGAATCTTAAGGAACATTACCTACTTTACGTATAACTAAATCACTAACTAATCCTAAAATATGTTCTGCGTCGTAATGGACTCCTGTAATACGATAAACTAACTGTATCTATTGGAAAACCACCTCGCATTTTAACTCGACGACTTTCTAAACCTTTAATTGGATTTTTATTACATTTGCGTCTTGAGTTCTTGAGATTTAAATCGTGTCGTTAGTAGAGGCTAGGTCCTTGTATTGTTCTATGAATCTATGATTTTATTGGGAAAATCGTGAACGATTCGTAAAATTTTGGCACAAATTGAAATTAGACTCTATTGCAACGGAATAAAGAATCCAGTCGACTCCACCCTAAACAACTGTGATCGTTTTAGAAACGTACTCGTAAGTACTAAAATGTTAAATGTAAAGACGTTTTGGAAGGCCAAATTATAATTCTACTTATTATTTATATTCATGAATTTGGGTTGATCTCTTTATTTCAACATTTTTAATAGTTTTATCTGTTTTGAAAAATATTATATGTGAAACATAATTCTAAACATCTTCGTAAACGCTCCGTTCACTCTGTACGCACGCCCTCTATTGACGGTGTAACTAACTGCAATGACATTGACATTTGAGAGCCAAATAATGTTTTGAATGTATTGTTATCATTTTCTTATGTGTTTTAACAATGTATGGAAATAAGTCCATTTAAGAAGAAGATACCGAAAATTGTTTTCATAGTGGAGGTCAAAATATCGTGCCATTGTAATGATGTAACTCCAAGCCACGTAACGAAACAAAGTAACCCCAAAAATGTAATGTACCGACCAAAACATGCAAAATATTCGATAAATGCCTTCTATTTACCGTGTTTTATGCTTCGTAAGTATTACATGCTTTACTGTGGAAGCGGAACGTAGAACTGGTTTTGATTTACATTGCTATTACTCTAAGGGAAACCAACAGTGTTACCAAGATGAAAAGTTTGTAAAAGCAGAGTACTGTATCGAGTCTGAAGATAAGAAGGGTAATTACAACGAAGAAATGGCTAACAATAATGGACTGAACGGACTGTACCGACCACGGAGCGCCCTGGCCCGAGCCTTGTATGAGAAACAGCGGAACGACCGACAACTTCAAGAAATTGACCAAACCGAGGTAAGATCAACCATCCTTCCTTCTCTGTTGTACACTACTCTTACCGGAGTAGTCATGGTCATGTTCATGGTGTATTCTGTCCATCGTTGTGCCTCTTGCCAATGAAAGCAGCTTTAAGCTATGAGGCGCCACTTAAGATGGTTTGTTGCATTGCAGATACACTAGACTAAGCTGGTTTTCGTGGCGTTTTTAAATCGTGACCAATCACAGCTAGGGTTGCCAGATACAGTCAACACAATTCCGGGACAATTCGAGGGTTACGTTTTCGGTCGCTATGAATATGTACGAAAATGGATTTTTTTATATACAAATAACAACATCGCAAACGCGCATATACGAGTATATCTATATTTTTTTATGTTGATAGGTCCTCTGAGAATACTTTATACACAAGTTTGCAACTTTCAAAACCCTGTAGATACTAGTCGAGAAATTGCGAAAGTTTTCAGATAGTTCGAAAAAAACAAGTTAAAATGTCTTGTTTTTTTAGGGGTCGTTGCTTCTAAGTTTGTAAATTTAACTAATGTGCTATAACCAGATCAGGTCTTTTGGTTGCGAAGATAGAGCAACTCCGAGATAGTATTTTTTTTAAAATTCACGATTTTTTCCGTTTTTTCCCAAGAAATTACTTAAAGAAATCATTTCCATCAAATATTGTTTCGTAGACTTTTCTATAGTTGAGTAAAAATACAATTTAAGCCTAATTCGAGTAGGTACTCCTATTTTGGTTGCAGAGATGCAGATAGAACAAGTCAAAAATGGGCAATGTTTTCAAAAATTGACGTCTTAGATTTCTTTTGATTTTTCGAGAGACGTATCGGCTCAATTAATATCCCTGAAGAAAAGTAGTAAAAGAAAAATGTGTAGGTGATACGTTAGGGTAATTGAGGGCAACCCTCCAATTGTACAGGCACGAAAAACGATAACATTTGAAAAAATTTTCATCCTTGACTAACTTTATCTCCAAGCAACCAAAAGACCAAGAGTACCCTGGTTGGGTTTAAATTGTAACAATATTAGTCAACTTCATAAAAATCTATAAGACAATACCTGGAAAATGCGTTCTTTAACTAATTTACTGTCAAGAAATGAAAAAAGTGAAAAAATCGTCAATAAAAAATATATCTTTGAGTAGCTCTATCTCCAAAACCAAGATCAAAGGCCGGGTTTGGCTCTGATTATAGCAAATTTAGTTAACTTTACAAATGTAGAAGGAGCAATCCCTTAACAATACTTCCTAAAGTTATTTTTTGCGAGCTATCTGAAAATTTACGCAATTAATTTCTCGACTACTACTACTAGGATTTTGAAAGTTGCAAACTGGTGTATAACTACTCTCAGGGTCTCATGGGACCTACTACTACTACTACTACAGCCTATTTTGCGTCCCACTGCTGGGCACAGGCCTCCTCTCATCACGAAAGGGTTTGGGCTATAGTCCCCACGCGAGCCCAGTGCGGATTGGGGACTTCACACTTGAATTACTTCGCAGATGCGTGCAGGTTTCCTCACGATGTTTTCCTTCACCGAAAAGCTCAGTGGTAAATTCAAATTGAATTTCGCACATAAATAATTTCAGAGGTGCGAGCCGGATTTGAACCCGCGACCCTATGCATGAGAGGCGGTAGGTCAAACCACTAGGCTACCACGGCTTCAAATATATGCGCGTTTACGACGTTGTTTGTATATAAATGAGGAATTTTGAGTAACAGGATATAAAAAAATATTTTTATATTTTCGTAAGTTACATATTCCTACGGACTAAAATCGTAACACTTGATTTGCGACGTTTTAAAATTAAAGTGCAGATTAACACCGTTTATAATTATATTAAATAAATGTATTGGTACTAAATTTAAGTTTAAAAGATGAAAGAAAATTTAAGATATTGAATCTAAGATGTTAGAGATGTTAGAGATGCATGTAAAGGGTCTAGAAAAAACTTAATTGATGAAAAAAAATCAGTTACGTGGTACGTGGTCGTACCTATTCGAAATCCGGGACTAGAAAGTCTAATGCCTGGACACGGGACGAGACCCGAAATTCCGGGACAATCCCGGAAATCCCGGCCATCTGGCAACCCTAATCACAGCCCTATATTAATTTGAGGTTTAATTTTAAAATGAAATATTTCATATTTAAGTATATTGGAATGAAATTTGTAAATAAAGTATTTCAAATTAGACTGAATGGCATACTGTTGCACAGAAATATCTTAGACGAAAGGCTAAACTTATGCCTTCAATATAAATGAAATGTATAAAATATTATGGAACACAAACAATATTCAAACTTTATCTAGGTAAATATCAGTGGTGCGCACTCCATACAGGACAGTCTACCCTACTCTATTGCATACACCATTCATAATCGAAAAATTCTAAAAACTTTATGTTCGTTGTGTACCCTGTCTAAAACTGTACATGCGACTGGCATGGACTGTACATGCGAGTGGAGTTCGCCAATATATACACACTTTTGCACCTTACCATGTTGTAATAAGGTCCAAAAGTGTACACATATTAATGAACTCGACTGTACATATCAAAGTGATAAACTGACAACCTTACTAATTCTAATATGAAATTTATTCGGCTACCAGACTGAGAATCTGGTAGCCGAATAAATGGTGCATGTAAAATAACAATGATGTCATTTCACAAATTATTTATTAGTACAACTGGTATCTACATGGTGGGTCATTCAGGCGTCGCTCACACAACCAATCCCATATACAATTTATTTTTTTACCAACTCGAAAAAAATTAAAGACCTCTACAATATACTTAGAATCGATAGCCGATACTGTGGGTTAATTATTTGGTATAGAATCTGACCCACCATGTGTATCTACATGTTTGGTATTATTTTATTTGCATTTGGCAAATCTGAAGGTATTATTTGTAGGGTTGCCATCTGTATGTCTTAAGCATGACATGTCCTGCCTGTCTGGCTTTTTTCAGGCGTTTTGTAAGCGATCATAGGCCTATCAAACAAAAGATGTTGTCCAGCTTTTAGGGTAAAATGTATGGCCAAATATAGGGTAGTCTGGCTTTTTCATCATATTCATCATAGGATAAGAGATGGCAAGCAACCCTGATCATGCTGCTATGAAGTTTTTTGCTAAAATTATATAAATAAGAATTTAACATAAAATTTATAAGACGTACACGTCAGTTATGACAGCCTCTTACAGTTCCAGACAAGTACTAACCATGACCATTTCTGAGCCGGTAGAGACTGGGTCATTCTTTCAAAATTCCGAATGAATAAAATATTCAAGGCAATAAGTACATAAAACAACTAAAGTACTTTGATAATTCTATCTTTTGCACAATAAAGTTTGGATGAATAAATAAATATTAACTTGAAATAAAACCGGCCAAGAAGCGAGTTAAACTCGCGTGGAGAGGGTTCCGACTCTTGATTATTTTCAATGACGTCATTTTCAAACTGTTTCACAGGATAAGCTCTTTTATATGATAGATTTCAAATACCATGGACTTCTTAATATTTTTTCTGTAATCTATAGGTCAATAACTATCTTCCGTATTTTTTCCAAAATTTTATGTGATAAGGGGAAAGGGGGGGGTGGTAATTTTTCGCCTATTTTTTTAAATAACTCGAAAAGTATTGACCAAAAAAGAAATTAAAAAAATATATTTGAGATCTTCATAAAAAGTAGTTTCATTTGATATGTCACACGAAATATGTACTTTGAAAAACTTCATTAATATATTTTCAAGTTTAGCCCCCAAAAATAGGGTCTATGTTTAAAATTAATTTATTTTCGTTACACGTCCGTCTTTGGGTCACAAACTTACATATACGTACCAATTTTTTTATTATAGCCTATGAAGTGTCCCACTGCTGGGCAAAGGCCTCCCCTCTTTTTCGCCACTCTCCTCTATTCTGTGCAAGCTCCCGCCAATCTGGGTCAAATGCGTCCAAGTTGTCCCGCCATCTCCTATTGGGTCTGCCTCTTCTCCGGCAGCCATCTCGTGGAACTCACTCATATACATACGTACCAAATTTCAACTTAATCGGTCCAGTAGTTTCGGAGAAAATCGACTGTTACAGACGGACGGACAGACACACGAGTGATCCTATAAGGGTTCCGTTTTTACCTCTTGAGGTTTGGAACCCTAAAAGTGAATCAATATGCAAAATTCCCATAGAATAATCATGGCCATATTTATCCGTCAGTCAGTGTCTGTGTTAAACATGTTTATACCACTGAACTGATTTCGAGGAAATTTTACATAAGTACAGACATCATTCCCTAAAGCCCGAACCCCGGAGAATTGCGAGCCTTAAGTGGCAGTGGGCGGGGCACATTGCTCACTGGACTGATGGCCGATGGGGCCGGAAAGTTCTCGAGTGGCGTCCGCGAACCGGGAGACGAGCTCGGTAGGCCTCCAACAAGATGGAGCGACGCCCTCGTGAAGGTCGCGGGAAACCGGTGGAAGCAAGTAGCACAGGACCCGTCTGAGTGGCGACCCTTGAGGAGGCCTATGTCCAGCAGTGGACGTCCTTCGTCTGAAATGATGATGATGATGACATCATTCCCTTGTCCCTGAAAAAGGTGAATAGGAGAATGTAAGTTCACATAATTCATATTATGTGTTACAAATTTATCTATGAGGAGTTTAATTTGGACAATAATTATTGAATACCAGGATTTTTTTTTATCGTTTAATAGTATTTCTGCCAGTATTTTATGACATCTGCTTAAGTTTAGTGAAAGCATAAAAAATGCTTAGTTACCTACTTAGGTATTTTTACTTCAAATCAAATCACGTGAAAAATATCAATTATAGGCATTTGGCATTTATATGTAGGCATAGCCGTAAGACGTCCACTGCTGGACATGGGCCTCCCCCAAGGCTCGTCACTCAGACCGGTCCTGTGCTACTTGCTTCCACCTGTTTCCCGCGACCTTCACGGGGTCGTCGCTCCATCTTGTTGGAGGCCAACAGACAGCTCGTCTCCCGGTTCGCGGGCGCCACTCGAGAACTTTCCGGCCCCATCGGCCATCAGACATCCATCCGTCCATCATAGACAAACATGTGAGTTGTGAATTCAAAATTCAAATGTGATAAAAAATTACCATGAAATAGGGAAATGGTTTTCAAATTACGCCTTACTAAAATTTTGAAATGTTGTCAATTTAAATTTATTCTTGAAACTACCCCTCTCATAGGGTTGGCAAGTCTGGTGCCTTTTTCAAACTACTTCATCGTGTCATCGTGTGTTGTTTAGTGCGTGAATGGCATACCTACAAGTTACCAAATCAAATGTGGAACAATAACGTCGTTCGTTCAAGGGCTGCCGGTCTGATTGCCGGATCCAATTTTCCTCCGGAGACAATTCCCTTAAGCCAGCATCGCCAGGCTCCGGGTACAGGCGCGTACGCAATCGACGCTCACGTGTACCGCCGTAACGAGGATATATTTGCGTATGAAGAACACGAAATACCTCTGAATTGTGGAGGGAATAAGGCATTCAACCCGCTCCTCCCACCCCGAAACACCACACTCCCCCTCGCGACCCTTTTAACTTTCATCTCTGTCGAGTGCTCGGTCCACATACTTTTGTTCTATTTGATCAATGTTATTAAAATGTCGCGGGCTTCAGGATTACAGACATCTGACTATCGTATAAGCCGCTCAAGTGTAATAAGGGACTGGATTTCATGAAAGTTTGCGATTTGAATTTTTTCTTATCTCGTTTATTGCGGCCCTTTGGTATTTTTTCTGGAATATTGTAATAGTAAACATACCACTTGTATGAACTTATTACTCACGAAAGGGTATGTTGGGCTTTCTCAAATTACTACGGTTATACAGATTAGCAAATATTTACTATTTAGCTAAGCGGTGTCGCTCGTATTTGGCTACGTTCGAAGCGACGCGGTGCGTGCGCGCACGCTGCGAGCGTCACACGAGATCGCAGCCGCCGCCCGTAATCACTGCTATCCATTCTGTTAAAACCACCCGGGGATAAATTAGTTAAGTAGACGCTTCCGTTAATCGGCCGGTCGGTGCCGGTCGCCACTGCGCCCGTTCTAAATGGATTAATTTATACTTATGAGCGAGGACGTTTTCGGTGTCACGCGAGGATGGGGTGATTGTGTTGTGATTGCCTGCGCTTCCTATGAAGGCATCCTTTATTAAACGATTCGGCCTCGCGTCGCCCGCTCCGTGTTAACATTAAAACTCTTTACTAGCGTTGCGCAAGGCGACAACACTTTGCGATACATTATCCACTTGCTTTCATAGTTCACCAATTGGAGGTGCATTCTATTTGAGGAGCGCTTTAGCGTCGTAGGTCACCTTTGTTTCTATTAACACTGTGGATTGAAGCTTGTAATCGTACGTACCCTATTACAGATTATAGCTTCTGGTTTACCTGAAAGATGCCCAAAATACGGAGAATGGAACGACTGCATGACATATGTTCAAAATCATTCATGTGTGTACAATAAGTACAAGCCCTGATTTAAAACGAAGTTATCAAATGATCGATCGTTTGCAGTTAGAGCTAACTGCAGCATGAGTCCCACAAGCATGCAAATTGTCCTTTCATATTCCATTTTGCTTGTCCTAGTATAGATGCACGTCGATAGCGGAGGCGAGGCGTGGTGTCCACGCAAAGCTAAGACACCTGAGTCGCGCTGGGCGCATCGCTCACTGCAATCTGTACATTATTTCTCCATTGTTCGCGTAACGAGCCCCCTCCCCCGAAGGCGCCACCCGCGCCCCGGCCCTGCTCCCACTCCGCGCCCCGGGCGGTGGGACCTCGCTCGCGCCTTTCTTTTATCATTCCTCTCTTTATTTCCGAATGCAAATAATCCTCCACACGTGTGAGAACCGAAACCATTGTTCTCGCCTCCCGCCCCCACCGGGGACCTTGGTGACGCAATCTTTTTCTTCGGCATTTAGGCAAATGTAAGTACTTACACATCGGCACATGAGCGTTACGTCAAATCTTATTAAAAGTTGGACGGCCGCGCTGGGATTGTTTGCTGCTGAAACGACCGGGATCGACGTGTAATGTCTTCGTTCGGGTTACGTAAATGCGAAGAAAGATGTAATAATTGGCTAGTTGGAAGCACAAGAACAGTGGGCGGCGGGTGCTGGGCCGGAGCGGCCGGCGCTGCGCCGAGCGCCCTACTTGCCGAGTGGAGGACAAACAGCTCGTTAGGCCTCCGGTCGCGGCGGAAGGGTGGAGCGCCGCGAATCCCAAGAAAAACGCTAAGTGGGAAATCAATACGTATTAGGCGCGATATCGGCCAGCGTGTCACACCATGATGGATGGCAGCCCCCAACTTCCCGCCGCAAATCTAATAATGACAATATACAAATTGACGTCCGCGGTCGCTTCCGAAACGCGATAGTGTGCCTTCGCTGTCACCACTCACATTATGTAAACAAACATGAAAAAACGGATCGGTCGCTCTCAATTTCAGTAATAGAAATCTCAATTACGGATATGTTTTTTGTGTCGCCATCTATCATGCGGCGTGCTCGGAAGGCTGCTCCCGTGTGAGTCAATCGTCGCGTCGAATAATGGCGTCGCCTCGTGACGTCTCGCCGAGAGCGCGATATTGGAGAGGATCGACAGGCGGGAGTCACTCGCGCCTCTCTACATATTGAAAGCTATTCGGAATTTGCAAATAAATACACATAGGTACATGCACGCCACCTTAGCCCGCCGCGCGCGCCACCTCGCGCATCACTGGTGCCTCTAATAAAATTGAAATCGCATTTGCTGACTCTCTGAGGCCATCCTTCTTTGATATTGGAAGCCGCAGACCTATATTAGTTCTGAATTTCAAATAGTCTCGCCCTTTACCAATCCGGGCACCTGACATTCTAATTTCTAGAAATTCAACCTGGAGTGGAAATAAAAGGAAAGGTGTCTTTGTCACTAGGTATTTCCATTCCGTGGTCACCTACTAGGTTTTTCGTTGTACCCAATGAATCGTAGGTACTTACATGTTCAATTTATAGCGCGTTTACATCAATGCTAAGTATAAAAATGCATTGAGTTCTCATTCCACTTAACTTTTTGAAAATAGCTGAAAAATGAGTTTTGCCATGATATGAGACCAAGCTAGAGCAATTTGTCGCCCCCTGTGTTGCAAATTTTGTCCAAGAGTAGTAGACGGTTTAGCTTAGCTTGTTTAGCGTAGAGGGTTTCCCTAATATGAAATGCACTTCAACCTACGCCGCTATATACGTGTACCTATACTAAATCGTAATATCTCTATTTTTGGATCATATTTGTGGATGTCATCGTCACGGCTGCCTAGAGATTAGATGTAGTCTTCATTTTTAGGGTTCCGAAGTCCACAAGGAACCCTTATAGTTTCGCCATGTCCGTCCGTCCGTCCGTCCGTCCGTCCGTCCGTCCGTCCGTCCGTCTGTCCGCACTATTGCTCGGAGATGCTTAGGTCTAGAGAGCTGTAATTTTGCATGAATATGCATATTAGTTACGCTGACAAAGTGGTACAATAAAATTATGAAATATATTTTTTTATAGGGTACCTCCCCTACTCGTAAAGTGGGGATGTATTTTTTTTTCTTGCGTACCCCATAGTGCGGCATATCGTTGAATAGGTCTTAAAAAAATATTATGGGTTTGTTAAAACCATTTTTTGATTAAGTGATGCGTTTGTGAAATATTAAGCTTTAAAGTGCTATTTTTTGTTAGAGTCACGTGTCCCCCCCCCCCTGCCAGCTAAATGGTGGTATTTGGATGGCTGAAAAAAAAGGTACTGTGGGCATCCTCAACTTCGGAACCCTATAATTTGCGCGTGGCCTGACACGCTCTTGGCCGGTTTTTTAAAATATCTTTAGTTACGATTTATTTCTGGTAGCGAAATCTACATTTAATAAATTTTTGTATGAGGTGTCTTACACGCAGGTTAATGTAGGTAGGTAACGGTTAGAAAAGCTTATCAGCCTCTCGGTGCTGCTGTATGTTTCTGAGAAATGGTGATTTTCAATTATTTCAACATGAAGTTTGTAGTCCAGACGTTTTAATGCGAACTACTTCCGCAATATAGTCTTACATGAGATTAAGCCGGGGGTGGCTGAAGGCTAGAGTGTGGGGGGTGTATTTATGTCACCTCGGGGACACGAACGCTCGCCCCTCCCCAATTATACCGCAGTAAAAGTCATAAAAAGACACCCGAAGTTTTTACACGAACCAAGAAGAGGCTCACGCGAAATTAAGAGGGGCGCCGAAATGTGAGATGAGCATGAATTTTTTATAAGCCCAGATGATGGTGCCCCGTTTATGATGTCTTATGGCGGTTAATGCTCGCGGAGCACGCGTTCTTTGTTTGCCTGGCTGAATCTTTGATGAGGCTGCTTTATTGCGCCCACAAGCTGCATCTACTAATTAATTACTCTCGTGGTCGCTCCCGAGTCTCGACAGTCGAGACGGTCACAGGGGCCGTCGCTCGCCTGACGGACACGCACATAGCCTTGACGTTAGGTACTCTTACTCTGTTGTTAATCTCTCTTAACTTAATACGATCTAATTATTGTTCTCTCTGATCGTCGTCTGTGATATTGGCAGTCTGATATGGTCCTATGTCGTTTCTCTATCGATGTCGAACACCTGTCAATCTCGCTCCAACCACGATCTTTGTCCACTATCATATATTTTTTAACAAGCTCCTAAGAAAACGATGTTTAATAAAAACTAGCCCCTCTACATCGCTTCTTTTTTCGACTCTATAGCCTTATTGCGCACTTATTTGTAACTTATGATGACTTTAAGATGAAAATAATGCGTAGTTATGGGTAGTCTCGTTCGAGCTGGTACGTAAACTCGATCGAACTTATTCAATATAGATGGGCGCCATAAATTATACCTTTATTTAATGCGATTTATGTTTACAAAAGCAGGTCGAAAACGACCTGAGACCTGGTTAACGCAAACAATGATTTTCGTTTTGTTTACGCTTGTATGGAACAATACATTCTTACGTTTAATTTCTTTCGGAGCCCAATTGATTTCTTTTACGACTGTGTTTATTGAGCTCACTCGAAACTCGAAAATGGCAATTGTGTCGTTGGATCTGGAACTGGGTTCGCTGAATCGTTTTTTCCCATAGCGGCTTATCCTCATAATGCTGCTCTAGCTTAACTTTTTCTGGGGTGTAATAAAAATCTAGCGCAGTTCAAGGCATAATGTGTTCGATGCACCCGTAGCTTGCCAGATAAAGAGCTCGCTGAACACAATTCAATGTATAATTCATACGGAGAAAACACTTATATTAACGCGTTGCGTATCGCGAGTATCGGTACGCCATGTCTGTTATCGCTATTTTATGTACAGACAGCTGGATTAAAAATTATAATGAGCATGGTACTGGAGCACGTTGGTAATAAGATCCTTACATTAACATTCTTTTATATTTCACTATTCTTGGGCATGACCATTATGAGCCATCTCTAGCATATCCTGCTAATCGATGGGGCTTTAATCACAGGTTCACTTTATACTGAACAGCTCCACTTATGAGTTAGGTAGGTTTTTGTTATAATAAGTACGAGAAATATGTCATAAAGTTCCAAACAGTCGTACCTAAGGACTTAACTTACTAAGGCTCTTTTCACTAAATAAGTAGGTACTTTTTAATAAATGAACATTGTTATCAACGTTCGCTTCACTTATATTATTCAGCTGCTTTAACCGAGTGAGCCATAGCCCTAAAGTGAAGCAAAAACGACTGCTTTATAGTCGTATAGTCTAAAAGATAGCGCGCCAGGTGAGTATCTCTTTACATCCCACGTCCGCGAAACGTCTCGTGTCGCGCACACACATCGTAAAGTCGCGGCAGCCTCCCGAGGTGTCACGCTCGCAGCACCAAGGGTATGGACCCTTGTGGCGATTGAGTAACTAGGCTACCATAACCCTGCGGTGCGTGCGTGCCCGCTCTCCTCGCAGCTAATATGATTATGACAACGCTACGTGCCAACCCAGCGCCGGGAATCCTCGCACAAATATTCATTAATCTTTCACGGGTCGACGTCGGCCGCGATGGAGATTTAATCAGATTAAGGATCATCTTTTTTTGCGGGAAAAGTCATGCCCTTTTGTTGCTAGTCGGCCGTCGCTCGCACTTTTGTGCTGAATTTATGACGGGCGACGTTCGCTCTGAATTTGAATTGTGTTGCTCTCGTAACTCGAGCTCGGTGTTTCTGTGTGGATTAATTGCCGAGTTTGATGGCGTAGGTAACTGTTACGTATCGTAGAGTCGTAGGGGGTGCTTGAGCCGCGGGCGCCGCTGCGACTGGCGGCGGCCGGCAGCGCCCGTGCGCCACGCAGTCTGCCCCGGACCACTCGCCGCCGATGCGCTTTATGGCCGACACGAGACGTAAATACTTACCCGAGGGTTACAACTTTCAGGGTCAATAGCGAGCGGCGAGAAATGCCACAGTTTTTGTTCAAAACGATTTAGCACCACTCCGACGATTTCTTTATATAAACAACCAATCAGTGATTGAGCTTGAGCTACCCTTCTAACAGAAAACGCGTGGACGTGCTAAAGTAAACGAATTCCAGGCAATAAATATCGTATTGGACTGACGTCGAAAAAATGTTAACACTTAAATGGCCATGCGGCGAGCAGTGAGTCCGCTTGATTCGTAGATAGGGCGCCGAAGACCGAATAAAAAGTAGAATTAAGCGCGGCGAAACGCGCGTAAAATTATTTTACCATTGTATGCAAATCGACGCCGCCGTGATTATTTTATTTCCTAAGAGTCTCTGAATATAAATCCCGATTAAAAATAAACTAGTCTGCAAAACGGGTCTTAGTTGATCGGTAGGTGTTTTAATAGGCCATTAAGCGCCGCTTTGAAATTTCACTTCGGCTGTTTCAGTCTTGATTTGGTGTTGGTGGAGAAATGGCCAATAACGGTCTCATACATAGAAGAAGAGTATGAATGAGTGAATAAATACAAGGAAAGTTGACAGCGACGAGGATCGAGGACGTTTACAGCTGACAAAAAGGGCGAGCGTGCCGATTGTGGAAATACCTGTGCACATTTTTGATGAATCCTACACCTGACAGCTAACGCAACCGTCCGGCCCGACAAATATCTACAAGACAAGACCTAGCGGTACAAAAGCTGTTCGTTGGATTACATATATTTAGGGGTGCCGTGTAATGCCGTGGAATATCGTAGGGTAGGAGTATCTGATTGGACCAAGAATAATCAAATAAAATAAGTCATGATAGCGCAGCGCGGTCTCTACCTAATAAATCTCTGGTGTGAGAGACTTTATTCATCAAGTTCGCTATTTAGCCAAATACTTAACAACCGCCATACTACCACCAACCACAACATCCTATTAGGTAGGTACTGCATACGTCCAACTGTTGGGCACAGGCCTCTCATCGTTTGCGCCATAGTACCTACCTAGCCCTATTTGAATTTGAATTAGCCCATTTCTGATTGGAGGCTTCAAATGTAATAATCGGCAACACCATCACTAGTTCCAGTATTGTTGCTAAACCTGCTAAAATACATCATCTTTTTTTTATTCTTAATCCGCAAAAAAACAGTCCGTATCCACAATACTCTCCACTCTCCTTCGGATTGATAGGTACTAAACATTTAATCTATCAAACTCAAAAACTGTCCTGGCTGTAACATTCTTGACACCTGAGCGGGATAAAGCGGCGGCCATCTTGGATATAAACGCATAACTCATTTATTAAAAGGAGTCGCTTCGGTCCCTGCGGCGTGCGGTGTCTAATGAAAGTTGCGCTGCAAAAACGTAGCGGCGCCGGGAATGTGTCGCCCGCGCGTTCTGAGACGTGTACAGGCTATAAAAATACCGGCTGGGCCCGACCCGCGCCCTTGCCCCGCGCCCCTCCATTTCTTTTTCAATCAATTCAATCAAAGGCATATTCGATTGATAGCCGAATTGTACAGTCGCCATCAGATAGGTATACCTGAGCAAACAAGGGTGATCATAAATCTGAACATGCACTCGTATGTCTTGATAATAAATTCGTGTTCAGATATTTAAGATCACCTTATTCGCTCAGATATATTTGATGGCATATGGCATAGGTACAATTCTACGACATTTTAGACAGATAATAATAAGTGGATAAATCTCAACTTGATCTACCAATTAACCGAGGCCCAGTGTGACTGAGTGTAATAAAACCGAAACCGTCGGCTAAAGTAAATGGAGCCCCGAAACGAGTTCTAATTTCGAAGCGCGGCGCTTTTTATGCCGGCGTTGTTAATTTCCGCGGACAATGGCGGAGCGATCGCCAACGCGTCCGGACAATCGGCACTCCATTCCGAGACCAATTAATTGCTCCTTTTGCCATTGAATAATTTCCATTCCAGCACCCGCGCATAATGAACGTTGGCTTATTTCAACAATTTTCCATTGGCAAACAACTCTATCGGGCGGCTGATCTTTCCTGGAATTTAATTGTCGATCGAAGTCGTCAAATGGAATGCCTCTATAATAGGCTCGATTGAATGAAAGTGGAATCAACTTACGTTAGAGGACTGACCCATAGTTAACCTGGAGTTATTTTAACAGCCGAGCGCTTGGGTGGTAACGAGCGACGATATTGTCTCGAGACATAACGGCTGATTTTACGATCAAATCGGCCCAGTTGGTGCTTAATGTAAAACCAGTTTAAATACACTCGTAAATCTCGCGAACGCGTGCCCACGCCTCGGATGACATCTCGCCTCACGCGGCACGTGCATCTCGACACTTCTCCGACAAACCTGATCCTGCACGGCTGCAGCGCCGACTTTATGGCGATTTTACTCCGAGGATTTTAATAGATATTTTGCCTCCAGCCTTACACATATTGATGCGTTTTATTTCCCAAAAAGTCAGTCTATTGTGAGTCTGCAAATCACTTCTTTCACAGTGAAAAAGAGTTTACACCCCGCATCATTAACTGGCTGATAGTAGGTATGTAGCCGCCATTGGTATAAATTATTTTCTGACAGTAGTATTGACCTAGAAAAAGCCGTGGTGGCCTAGTGGTTCGACTTACTGCCTCTCATGCAAAGGGTCGGGGGTTCGATTCCGGCTCGCACCTCTAAGTTTACTTATGTGCGAAATTCAATTTGAATTTACCACCGAGCTTTTCGGTGAAGGAAAACATCGTGAGGAAACCTGCACGCATCTGCGAAGTAATTCAAAGATGTGTGTGAAGTCCCCAATCCGCACGGGCCCGCGTGGGGACTATAGCCCAAACCCTCTCGTGATGAGAGAAGGCCGGTGCCCAGCAGTGGGACGCAAATAGGCTGTACTAGTCGTATTGACCTTGACTTTAGATCAATGTATTTGAAGGTTCAAAAGACCTATTTTCAGTTAACGCTCCGAGTAAGTAATAATACGGTTCCTTCTGATTCTATTTTATTTAATGAAACAAAAGTATCTCGAAACATCCACGGAATCGATAAAGCTTATCTGAAATAATAGCTATTAGAAAGAGAAGTAATTTAAAAAACTGGAAACCTAATTAACTTTATAGTCTCGCTTTAGAGGGCGTTTCATTTATTTTCAGCTCGAAATAAATTAACACTCGTGCAGTAATGCTAACGATGTACCTTTCCAATTCCATTACCGAATCCCGAGGAGATGGTTTGATTAAGGGCATTCCCATGGTGCGCCGACGCGGAAGCGAGCAGTGCAAATGAATCTGCGCGGGATCACGTCGCCCATAAATCCCATCGCGATAGAACAATTAAAAGGCGAGTTGAAACAATTACGCAGACGCCCCCGGCCCATCGTGACGCCGCGAGAGTACGTCCGCAAAGGCTCTACACGAAGTGTGATTGCGCTGCTTAAAGTGTTTGTCCATTTCATAGGAAATACACGACTTTACGAACAGCACTATCATCACACTAACATCTTACATACAACCACGGAATATTTTAATAGTAGGTACTACATACAGAATGGCCACGGAATCACCCGCCTGAATCTAGTCGGCGCGCAACTCGCGCCCAACTCGCCCTTACCGTCATTTGTTTCATTCGGAGATGGAGAGTGAATCATTGGTCCGCCTACTGGTACACACACAATCACAAGTGTACAGACGTCCTCGCACGCAAACATTGACACTTCATTCGATTTGTGTTCGAAATCGCGCTTTTATAGGCTACGGCCTATAAAAGCGCGAGCGCGCGTAGCGTAAAGATAATATCTTGTTTTTAGCGTTGAGTATAAAATATTCCAAATTTACTATCTAGCGCAATATTGTACTGTAGTAGATGTTTCTTGTATTGCGAGAGATCGCTAAATTATCAAGACAAAGGTGGTTGGACACATTCGCATAAAATCATAAACTATGCGGGAACAATAACTAAATCCCACACGCACGGCGTAATTGTTTACAGCATATATTAGTCAAAGTAGAGACATAGCCGCGGGGAGGAGCATGTAATGGAATGCTTTATCGAGTGGTAGCATTGTCGGCGTTAATCGAAATCAATTGTTTTACAGCTACAAGTCCTAGAGTTTTAATTGAGACTTGCTATCAATGCTATCGTAATATCTAAGCCCGGGGCCGGTGCCCGTGGTTGCTAGCGCTGTCTGCTGTAGGTCTGACTATCGTACTATCTTCTATTCAGTTTAGCATATTAATGACGGGAAATTGGAAAGTTATAGCCGACTAGCTTCTGTCCGCGAGTTCTTCCGCGTGGAATTCGGTTTCGGTTTTATTTATTTATTTATTTAAACTTCATTGCACATACAAAATGTATACAATTGGCGGACTTAATGCCTAAAGGCATTCTCTACCAGTCAACCATAAGGCCAAACAGAAAGAAAAATGAGTAGGTGCATCAATATCAGAAAGAAACTAGGTACAGAAATAGGTACAAGGAAGATAACAAATAATTCCAAAAGAGGATAAATTTACATAAACGTACATAAAAATTATATAAAAGATAAACATACATAAACTAATACATACATAAACCAGCCGCACGAAGCAAAGAAAAATATGAAGGATGCCAAAGGCATTTTGAAGGGTTTTCGTTGGAACTAAGCGTTTTTCCGAGATGAAAAGTAGGTAGTCTGTGTCCTTCCTCGGCCCTCATTTAAATCGGTCCAGCGGTTGAGGCGTGAAGAGGTATCACACAGGCAGACAGACAAGAGTTAATTTCGCATATTTTTTTTATTCGCCTATTACATTCAATTTCTGTTGCTTTGTTTACAACTATCGCTATACAACGTGTCATTCTCCAAACATCATCAAATCAATTTAATTCCTATTCCAGACGTGCACGAGTCAGAATCCCCGGGCAGTCCGGTGTTTGTATAATGAATATTCCGCTCATACATTTCCCTGAGTACCTAGTGCATCTCGGGCGTTCCGCTCGCAGCGTCCGAGAGATCTGCATAGAGGCTGATCCCATTTTAATGGAGCGCCCGGCAAACAAGCTCTGGGGCTTACGGGCAAATCCACTGAGATCCCAAGCGCCACTTGGCTCGCGAACATACGTTTTATACCTACGAACTGTGCTACTTGTGTGTGCTACGGACGCTTTCGTGTTTTAATACGCATGAGCTGAGCTACGAAATTAAAAAGCTGCAATAAACACATCAAACCGCAAAAAAAATTCTTCAGTACCCACCTGTCCGAATAGAATTGAAATAATAATTAATTATAAAACGCTATTCCTCAGCAACTATTCAACTTTCAAAGGACAGCACAAAACGTCGCCTGCAAAAGCGGCAGCCTTTTACACATCCCCGGCATTTATATTATGCAGAGATTCGACGAAACTTCTAGATACGTGACATTGCAGTCTTACAAGAGCAGTATGCCAATTTGTTTGCTATTTCTACTCGCTTCGTATAAAGAAAAAACGTCATTGTGGCGATACACGGATGCTATTAAGCAGTTATTTCCGTCTTGACAGATCAGTAAAGGATGCACGCGATTTTCTTTTGAATTTTTTACACGCTGGTGACAAGAGCTATGATAATTGACCACATTTAATGCGTTTAACACTGCTATTTTATTAGTAGCAAGGTATTTAAAAGGACACTTTTTTTTAAATCGTAAATCGTCAATTTCTTACTTAAAATTGAAATTTAAAAACTCCTCATTCTAAAAGGGCGTAAGTCAAATATGATGTCGTAGCTCTTTCTGCGCATAGATAATAGTTGTGCGCCTAGCGCCCGCTCTTTAGCGAGAGTGAGTGAGTTGAGTGAGATGACGTCACGTACCAGTTATCACTAAAACACGATTTTCTCTTAAAGTAATGAACGAAAAAATCTGAAACATTATTATTGCCTCTAGACTATAACATAGAGATACCGAAATGGTTTTCGAATTACGCCTTACTAAAATTTTGTCAATTGTGTTGTAATTCATACATATTCACATTTTCCTTATACTATACTTATCACACCAACAATGCACACGACAAAAAAAAACACTGAAACGTATTTTACTCAGTTTGACTTTTTAAACATAATACCAATAAGCTCAAAACGATAATTTTTCCGACCGCCGCCTCTACAATTGCGGCCATCCACGATTTCACACATTTAAACGAGAATTAATCTGGCATTGTGCGGAGAGCGCGCAGTCGTTAATATTTCGCTCCGTATTGACAATGCGTTCACACTAAAGGATTTGATTCATTAGCCCAAGGGCTAACGGCCTCGGATAAAAGAGCTGCGTCCTATTCGAAGGATGCACCTCCGCTGACCTTCTCGCTAACGAGTCGGGATAATGATCGTATTCAAAACGATGTGACTCGCCGAATGCCAAGAGATAAACAATTACGATGATGATAAAAATCCTTTCAACATTCCTCACCAATAAATGAATCAGTTAAATTACAATACATCCTTTATCTGTCAGACGTCTGTGAAGCTTGTAATGTTCGCAGTTGTCGCGAAACACGTCAGACCATATCTTTATTTCTCCGGGGAGTGAGCGACCTACTTGCAGCATTGACCGAAACAGCTCTAGACGGTCTCTTGGGAGCTCACGCTGTCTTGCATCTCGGAGCGCATTGTCGAATCGTCTGACGACTGAAATACCAATTGATTGAATGAAACGCTTGCTTCAAGCAGTAAATCCATACTAATCTTATTAATGCGCAAGTAATTCTGTCTGACTGTCTGTTCACACTTAAACCGCTAGACCGACTTAAAGTTCAAGTTCCGGGCTACTTTTTATCCCAGAAATACTATGCGTATCCCGCACGTCGCGCGCAGAAGCTAGAATATAATATTTTTTAAATCCTGAAACATGATTTTTGATTATAAATGACCTACCTATTAATCCGGATCACATCCCCAATATTAGTAACCTAGATAGAGTCGAAAACAAAGTTATTACGATGCGGCCTCGAAACCCCAGAACTGAATAAATCATTACCGATTTGTCTTCCTCGGCAGGTAGATCACCGTCTGAAAATATACTAAGTAATTGTTATTCATTCAAATCTTAGTTTACACGAGCCGATACTGAATACTAAAAAGCGTGCCACATGAAAAAAATGTCTTCAGAAACATCAGGCGGAAGTGATTTCTAGTGTTATACTTATACATTTATACAGTTCATTATTATATTACTGTTTCATCTGAAATGGTATTATTATATACTATGTGCCTACTACTACAGCCTATTTGCGTCCCACTGCTGGGAACAGGCCTCCTCTCATCACGAGAGGGTTTAGGCGCAGTGCGGATTGGGAACTTCACACACATCTTCGAATTACTTCGCAAATGCGTGCAGGTTTCCTCACGATATTTTCCTTCACCAAAAAGCTCAGTGATAAATTCAAATTGAATTTCGCACACAAGTAAACTTAGAGGTGCGAGCCGGAATCGAACCCCCGACCCTACCCACTGCATGAGAGGCGGTACTCGGTAGGTCGAACCACTAGGCCACCACGGCTTTTTTACTACTACTACATACATACCTACAAATTGTATATTAACTTTCTGTAAGATTCCTGACTGATACCGTTACTCAAATCGTTGAAATTTTATGTTTGCATGCCTTTTTTTTCTAGATAGACCACTCAAAATAAGTTGAGGTCAATCCCACAGTCATGGTCTAGTTTCCTATTTCGATTTACGAATAAAATAGTTTTGATGCAAGTGCGAAAGTTTGTCACTAGAGACGAGTGAAAATGATAATTCCGCACGTCCATCAATCGACATTTTTAATACATTTGCAAAAAAAAGAAAACAGAAATAAATGAACACGATGAAGCTCAAAAAACTTTACGCACTAGTTCGTAAAAAACAACTTCAGGCGCGATACTAGCTGTCAAAAAACAAAAAGCGCTCGTTCGGAAATGACAAACTTTTGATCTTCACTTTTTTTTGTTCAATTTTGATTATCAGATTATCACGCACAGGTATCGAAACGTTTACTTTTTGAGCAACTGTATTAAAAATGTTTTTCCTTATCAAGTTTAAAATCCCGTTACACAGTTTTCGAATAGGTACTGTTAGCTTGTCCGCTGTAATGTTAACATTTTTTCGTATCTTGTTTATTTTTATCGAAATATTAAGGACTTATTTTCCTACTTCCATTAAGCTTTTCGGGGTGGTAGAGCCTGGTCTAGCACCAGTCCTTTCGGGTTGGTGCATACCACCGTCTCATCCGCTAACCTGCCGCCAAATAGCAGTGCGACCACTGTTGTGTTCCGGTAAGGGGTTAAGGTGTAGCCCGGTGAAATTACTGACACCGAGACATTCCATCTTAGACCTCAGAGTAGATAAGAAGCAGGGCAGGCCTCAACGCATTCGAGATCTTATGATGTCTCATTAAGACGCTGATAAGAGCTAATTACCTTGAGCAATCGAGACAGGCAACTGTCTCAACGGAAAATGTCTGTTTGCATTGGAGGGAGCGAGAAGCACGACCGCGGCATGTGGGCGATATACGTAGAAAATCAGAAAAATGAAGATTTAAAATACCCACATTGCATGAACAATATAAATCAGCAAACTTTTTAGTATGAGTATGATAGAATAGTGTATTGAATTATAGACATCTGTGGACTGTGCGCTTCGTTTGCTTATCAACTAGGTACATAAAAAAAACATAAGCTCACTACTTAATGCCCTAATGTAACGAATGATTTCCCAAGAAAATGTTGACCCATTTTATTTTTGTTGTGATTAAATTACTGGTATGTAAACAAGCCTATTACCTACGCGTTGGATGAAAATTGGACACAATGACTTGCTTATTTGATTACCGTTATTTTAGCTTAGCTTAGATAATTTGGCCCCCGAGCATCACCCGTTTGACCCGTTTGTTTTAAATTTTAATGGATTTCCAGAGAAAAATACTGAATTTATTATACGCTTATAACCTAGTGTATGTACTCGTAGGTGCTCGTGGACGTTGTTCAAGGGACTCATACCGCAAAGTCACTCTTGAGTGAAAACTAACGAAAATCAAGATGATTTTATGGTTTTTTCGTTTAAAAACTTTAGAGAATTGTCCACCCGACGCCAAAAATGATATACTAAAAAATGGAACTTTATTCGAACTCTGTTACTTCCGCTAAAGGTCAATTACCGAATCCGTTAAGTCGCAAATGGAGCGGTCAGTGTATTAAAATTGGAAAAGACGTTTGTGAATGTAATGGGGCTACCTATACCAACCACTACATTGATGCATGATTTGTTTAGATGAAATATGTAAGATAGTATTAGATAAGTATACTTAGGTTGAAATGCTATAAATAAACTTAAGTCATTAGGTGGATCTGCCTCATCTACATATACTGGGTGCTCGTGAGCATTGCGAGAGATTTTAACTACTAATTCCTGAGGCTATAAGAAGTAATAAACGTTATATGAACTTAGGTCGAAACACGTTTTTTTTTATTATTTTCATACATAATAATTGCTAACGTAGTATAATTTTTTTTTTTTAGCAATATCAGACGTTGCCAGCTTGTCCTAAAGGCACGTTTATACTACGTTGGCAATTATTATGTATGAAAATAATAATTTAAAAAAAAACGTGTTTCGACCTAAGTTCATATAACATTTATTACTTCTTATAGCCTCAGGAATTATTAGTTAAAATCTCTCGCAATGCTCACGAGCACCATGTATCTAAATATATAAAACCCAAAGGTGACTGACTGACTGACTGACTGACTGATATAGTGATCTATCAACGCACAGCCCAAACCACTGGACGGATCGGGCTGAAATTTGGCATGCAGGTAGATGTTATGACGTAGGCATCCGCTAAGAAAGGATTTTGCAAAATTCCCGCGGGAACGGGAAAAATTGGGATTTTACTATTTAATATTTCTGCGCATACGAAGTTGCGGGGAAAAGCTAGTAATATAATAAAAATGAATTACCGTGTGTTAGTCAGGCTAAGGCTTGAGAACTGCTGGACCGATATGGCTAATTCTTTTTTTATTCCCTGTGATTCAGGAAAGGTTTAAAAAGAAAAAAAATCGGGAAAAATGTAAAGGAACAGCTAAAAAAAATAAAAATAACTTTGCATGGGAACCGTCTCCGGGTAATACGAAGTTCACCGGGTCAACTAGTAATCAATAATTTACAATAAAGAAGTAGAGAAAAAACAAAATACAAGAACTTTTGACAGCGATAATTACCACATCCTCATGGTAATTATTTTTCAAATAGTTCAAAATAAAAATCGAAGTCCCACCAAGTCAAGAAACATGCCCAAGCCACTAATCGTATAAAAATAACTACATCGTTGTAATGCATGAAGGTCATCATCAATTGAAATCATCAAAATAACAAACTAACGTTGTAAATGTGCGCCCTAGTTATAACAATCGAGAAACTAGTGACACAAACAATGCTTAAACTTCAGAATATCATCAGCAGGCGGCATTCGAAATTTTCCACGATTTGTATTCCGTCTGGATAATTCGCCTTCGCCTTGTCGAGAGTCCCTTAGTTCCGATGCAGACTATTTTAAATGTAAAGACCGCGCATTGCATAATCACCAACGTGATTCGCTATCAGTATTCGATACTAAATATTTATTCCCTCCGGTTTTTACATTACTTTAGCGATACAACGCAATAAAGTTGCATTAATGGGATCTGTAAACCTTGTAGAGATTTCATGACGCCTCCCGTTTTTCTTTCCGTGTTAACACGGTTTAATGGCTATTTTTTTGCCCGTAATAACATACGCTAAAATTGTACATGTTATTGCAAAACAATAAAATGTGTAAATTGCTTGTAACTTACGTACACCTAACTGAAATGGCCCTGTTACGTTGAGTAGTTTCTACTGACTGACTATAACTGTCTGTAAGGAAGCGATTCCGCGATTTGCATCTTTGAACGTACCTACCTACATGATAATTTACTTTACACTTATAATTTCAGAAAAGTAGGTGAAATTTTATCTCTCCAATATAATTTAAGACGGTTCCCCTTGTTTACGCATTTTTTTTGTCAGAAATCGATTTTGCATAATTAGTATAGGCATAATAGTGTTTACGCCGAAACTAATCTCGCATAACGATTTTTCGTCGAATTCTATTATGCATAATCTATTTACGCCGAATAGTATTCACGCATAATTTTCGAATTACGAATATTATTTAGGCAGAAAATTACTTTCGCCGAAATTTGTTACGCCGAAAACTACTTTCGCATACCTTTATTTTCGCCGATTTAATTAAATGAGTACCCTGTATCACATCGATGATTATCTAAATAGGGAGAGGGGGGATTTTTACTAAATGATAATTTCGTTTACTTATATAAAAAATAACCTCCTATGCGAGTCGACTTTACTCCAAACTTTGGTGTTACCGCACACCGTGAACTGCCGAACTCTATCTAATAAAGATAAGTATGTTGAACAAATTATATAATACATTTTATACTTAGCTAAAATCGTTTATGACATACATTTTCGGACTTCCAGTTTTCGGACTAGCAATTTTATATGAACTTTGGCGCCCCTACATTGATTGTTGTTTCGGACATAAATTCGGACAATATTTCGGCTTATCAAAATTCTGCTAAATTACTAGTATGCATAATAAAATTCGGCCAAGTCAACATTATGCCAACACAATATTCGGGTAAAACACCCATTCGGCCAATTAAGAATTATGCTTAATAAAAATTCGGCAAAGTCAAAATTCGGCGTAAATAAATTATGCGAAGCCTGTTATGCGTAAACAGTTTCGGACAAAAAGAATTATGCCAAATAGATGGCACCCATTTAAGACATCATATCAGTCATAGTAAAAATTTAATAGCTGGCCCGGCCGACGCGCCGTGACGATTGTTTCGACTACCGGTTTTAGATAATTATCTTTTTCATCACACAGCCGTCTCACTTCGATTTTAATATAAAGACAGATCGGCCATTAATTAAGTTGGCCTGATGAGTTCGTCCGTCCCGCTCGCACACAGTCATTACCGCCGCATGTAGAGGCGAGAGGATTTTTTTTAATTCGTTATTATTCTGTGGCGTAAAGAAATGTTAATTTGAGGCAGCGTGAAATTAACAGCGGCCGCAATGCCCTTTGTAAGGCCGCGGCGGCTGACTTAAACACACAACGGGTGACGAGCTACACGCTCCTTTCATACTCCACTCTCTTATTTGCACTCAATTTACTCTTTTTGTACACTTTCATTAAGAGCTCCAAGCCATGGGTTGTTAAACATCGATTTGTAGTTCGAGGCGCAATCGTGGTGCTTAATGTAGAAACTTTGAAATGAATGGTCCAATAACGTCGTGATTATGTTCGCTATGTTCAATCACGCCATTACTAATACCTGACTAATGCACCATTTGAATCTCTGGCGCCCGTTTATGGCTATCACAAATCTACTGCGTCCTAACAACGGCTACTTGGGGAGTAGGAGAGGTCATCTATTTCAAGTAATTTCTATGTGATATCACATTCCATTTTGAATTGATCCAATACCACAACAGCCTATTTATGGCCTGGTAAATTCTTTTTCTGACGTGTAAAAGTGCCCTTATGTGGCCAATTTGCTGAATACATGATTGAATTTGAATATGTCCCACGTCTGGGCACAGCACAGGCGTTTTCTCATTACGAGAGGATATGGGCTATAGTAGGTAGCCTAACGTAACGGGCCTAGTGCGGATTGGGCACATCCTTGAATCACTTCGCAGATGAGTACACGCACGATATTCAAATAATTTGAATCAATTGTTTATTTTGACCGTTTTGTTTCCGCTACAGTGGTACCGAGTGGATAAGAACGGCCTCAGTCCAGAGCTCCAGGAGAAGTTCCGTCAGCTGGACCCCGATGACGACACGAAGGCTTTCCTGTCGGCCTCCATCGACAAGTCCACGTGGGTGTGGACTCAGGTCTGGTACCTGCTCGCCAAAGCCGTACTCAAGCACTTCTGGTCCGTCACCGATATTAACGGGTACGTATTTGCTCAAACGACCTCTTGATATCATTGTATCAAACAATCTCTGAACTGTTTACGTTGAGACAGGAAGCATGAATCGTTTAAGATGCTGTTTCTGAAGAGTATAAAAATCTACTCACATCTCAACGGACGCGATCAAACTTTTTGATTTAAAAGTAATGAATCATTTCTTTCGCAAACGATGAATTGCCATTTGAATCACGACAATTGGGCATTATTAAGTGCGTCCAGATTCGTCCAATTACGCCAATTACACTCTCCCGGTAGCTGTAAGTATGTACGAGTATATTATTTCCTCATCCATTGTGTCGTGTACGAACAAATTAACTAATTCGAGTACTTGACGCTGTGCTGCCGTGTAGTCGATAAAATGTTATCGATGATTCTTCTCCGTCTCTTGGGTTATCTACGACAGTGGCTGCTTATAAATGTTTATGCTCGCCTTATAAACTGGATGATAAAATAAGCAGAGAGATTTGTCCGTTTTCCTTTTTATCCGCAAATACATGAAGGTATCCTTACTAATAGATATATCCCACCATACAAAGAATATCGACATCGATAATCCGGATCGGCGTGGCAGTCACTGCGCGCGTCCGGGGCTCACTGAAAGCGATCACGGCGGGTGTCTATAGCCGGCCACTAATAAATAATTTAAATAAATTGACGGACGAGATTTACTCATTGGCTGTTTCCGTTTCTCAATTACGTTTTATTTATCACTTGCTACCCGTCGGGCGGCTCGAGAGAGCGAGCCTTTGATTTGCATCCTCGTACGGCGGATTGTACGCGCTGTCATGAAATCCGCTCGTGATGACCCACTACACATTGATGCAAGTGTTACTTGTCCAATTTTATTTAATTTTAAATAGATAAATTTTTAATATAGCCCATACTAATATTGTAAATGGTAATTTGTGTTAATTTGTATGTTCTTCTTTCACGGTAAAAAAAAGCTATTGATTGTCGTGGTTTATTGAGTGGAGATGGTTGGAGGGCTCGAATGTGACACATGCTACTTTTTATCGCTCAAATCATCCCTTAAGGGGAAAAGGGGGGTGGAAGTTTAGTATGACACTCAATACAATTACAAACTAATTCTAGGACAACGGCTAGAGCTAGTCCAACAGTGTATTTAACATATGACATATTAAAAACAATTACTAATGTTTAGAGCGGACGTCGCTGCAGGATATTTAATCATCGCGAAGGTAGTTAAAGTATACGAGTCAATAAACACCCCGTTTCCGGATAAAATATGTCAAACGAATGACACTTCACTGAATTGACTTGATTTGTATAGCACACAGAAATATATGGACATCCTCATTTACACAAATTGAATTTGATTTCGGTTTGACACCTAATATGATTTGATGAGTCCCATTGACCTATAATAACATATGGACGAACAGTGCCTAACACAATATGTCAAAATATATGGAGCAAACTGACATTAGAAAATACGTTCCAATATCCTAATAACCTCTTTATAATATGTGTTAAGATAAATATTTTATACGAAAGTAAATCTAACCTTATAAGACTTAAGTGTCAAATTTACTGAGCGCCAAACGGGGGTCCGAGTTGTTCGGGCACCCGTTTTGACGGGCCATTTTTCTCCGGCTGATTATGAATCCTTACTTATAATAGATCAATGATGAGTCCTGATAGTAGCAACACTCAAGTTTGATAATATATTTTCTTTAAATAATATTAAAGACAATTATGTTAGGTAGGTACGGAAAGTTTCAAAGAGGTACGAAATCTAACTTTGATTTACTTAATAGCTTCATTTACAAGACACACTCGGCAGCAGCGCTGCACTATACATGTTTCTTTAACTTACTCAATGAGAGTGTGCGTAACTCATAATCATCATAATCATAATCATAATCATCTTTATTAATAATATCAATTACAAGTCAAATTCATTATATCAGTTAGACTGTACATCTGTTTTTACTGCTGACTGACGCAACCTACCCATCTTGTAAAGGTGTTGGAAAGCAATGGAAAAATTGTCAAGTCGGCTAGATTCCTTACAGACCTCACACAGACAAAATCTTACAGTGAATAATCTATCAACGTTAGCTGCAATACTACTGAACTAAAGTTGAAAGATATATCTCGTAGCAATTTACCTTTGTGACAAGAAAGGTCTCGAGGACTTCTGTGTACACAAAGTCTGGAGCGTGAGCAACCTAAAAATAGACGGACGTAATCCATACTAATATTATAAATGTGAAAGTAACTCTGTATGTCTGTCTGTCTGTCTGTCTGTTACCTCTTCACGCTTCAACCGCTTGACCGATCTGGATGAAATTTGGCATGGATAGTTGGAGTCCCAGGAAAGGACATAGGCTACTTTTTATCCCGGAAAAACGCATAGTTTCACGCGGGCGAAGTCGCGGGCAGAAGCTAGTTATAATATAAATGCGAACGTAACTCTGTATGTCTGTCTGTCTATCTGTTACCTCTTCACGCTTCAAACGCTTGACCGATCTGGATGAAATTTGGCATGGAGCAACGGCGGATCCAGGACTAGGTCTAACCCCTGACGCGAAAAAGGGGGGAGGGGTTTGAATGACGTGAGTCGAAAGCGGATCCGCCCTTGGATGGAGATAGTTGGAGTCCCGGAAAAGGACATAGGCTACTTTTCAACCCGGAAAAACGCGTAGGTAGTTCCCGCGGGAATGCGATAACCGAATTCCACGCGGGCAAAGTCGCGGACACAAGCTAGTGAAGATATATCTACGTATTTTGTAATGTTGGTGGTGAAGGTCGTATGAGCTGCGTATCAGAGAACCACCACAACAGCCTATTTTACGGCCCACTGCTGGGCACATGCCCCCTCTCGGCACGAGAGGGTTTGGGCTGTAGTCCCGACGCGGGCCCAGTGCGGATTGGGGACTTCACTCACACACCTCCTTGAATTAAATCCCAGAACATCATCATCATCGTATCAGAGAACGCCTTACCTGAAAGTTTTACCCATTATGGTATCTGATGGGACAGTCGCCATTCCAATGTACTATAATTTTGAATCTCCAGCAGCACTTGATAATGTAACGGTCGATAAATTGAGGCCATTAATTACTCATTGGACGTAACGCATTTCAATCACGCACACATTGTAATAATTGATGCGACCGCATACGGGCCGGACCAATTGACGCTTGCTCAAAATTCGGACATGCGTAATTCCGCATGAAAGCGACTGCCAAGGGATTTAACTTTTTTACTTATAACCCAAAAAGTTTCATCCTAGGAAGGCCATGGAATAGCCGCAATGTACGAGTATCTTATTCGTCAAAATGTTAGCTCGATGTCACATTGATTGCAGGTACATTTACACTGTAACCTTGTATTAGTCATGTACCTAAATACCCACAATTGATGATTAGAAAGTAAGCTATTTTTTTTAATTAATTCATTTAGTTTGCCTAGCTATGTCCAGCAAAGGATGTCTTAGGGTGGGTTTTGTTTGTAAGGGGTGACATGAGGAAATCATCTTTATACTCTAGCACAGAATATTTAATAGTACTACGTACATAATGGCCACGGAATCACACGCCTGAATCTAGCCGGCGCGCAATTCGCGCCCAACTCGCCTTAACGTCATTTGTTTCATCCGGAGATGGTGGGTGGATCATTGGCCCGCGTAGTAGTACACACACATTTACAAGTGTACAGACGTCCTCGCACGCACACAGCCGTCCTCACACGCATACATTGACACTTAATCGTGCTTTTATAAACCGTGTCCGCCCTGTGACTCTATTTATTTATTTATTTAAAGCCATAAATTGAAAAATTTTACCCAAAGGGTGTAGTCTAGTCTTTGAAGTCTTTAGAAGTCACGTGACTGTATGTATGTAGTATGTCCTGGTTTAACTCAAGAACTACCGGTTGGAGTGCGACAAAAAATAATCTGGGGTAGATCATTACACGGGCCAACATATAGGCTACTTCCTATCCCAGAAAAGCGCTCCTGCGGGATCGCTGTTACCGACTTCCAAGCGGTCGAAGTCGATGGGCATAAGCTAGTATATCATAAATTCTAGAGAATATGCAGTGGCAATTTTAGCAATCAAAATACGTAATTGAATTCGATCGTCACCGGGTTCGATGACAGCTTCGGGCGCCAATTTTCCGGCAACTCATTACGTTTTATGGGCACTCAATCATTGGTCGAATTATGCGCACACCGTTATCGCTAGCACCTTTACCTATAGTATTTTACATATAGTCTTAGGTATATGTATCAATAATATTCAATAACATTATTAAAAGGAAGCAAGAGTAAATCGCTTTGTGGTCATCATCGGCCTATAGCACTTCATTGCGGGATGTAGGGTTGTAGGTCTGTTTTATGGGAAATACAACAGCATTGTCCTCATAATAATGAAGAACGAAGCACATTTTTACTTCAAACTCCTTAAAATTACCTAAATGAAACGTCTTTTCCTTCGATTTCTTCGATTACAAACAGAGAATCGTATCATGATATGATATTTATGTTTGAGGTAAAAATCTGATTTGTGGGTTGAATTTGTAATAATAAAATGAACATCTATCTAAATATATAAAACTCAAAGGTGACTGACTGACTGACTGACTGACTGACTGATATAGTGATCTATCAACGCACAGCCCAAACCACTGGACGGATTGGGCTGAAATTTGGCATGCAGGTAGATGTTATGACGTAGGCATCCGCTAAGAAAGGATTTTGCGAAATTCCCACGGGAACGGGAAAAAACGGGATTTTACATTTTAATATTTCTGCGCATACGAAGTTGCGAGAAACATCGTAGAGATCTGAAATTTGGCATGCAGGTTCCTTGGGGAGCGTAGGGGAGCACTAAGAAAGGACTTCCCGAAATTCCCACGGGAACGGGAAAAATGGTTTTTTTACATTTTAAGGCACGTACGTAGTCGCGGGGATCATCGTAGAGAGCTGAAATTTGGCATGCAGGTTCCTTGGGGAGCGTAGGGGAACACTATGAAAGGATTTCCCGATATTCCCACGGGAACGGAAAAAATGGGATTTTTACATTTTAATGTTTAGGCGCGTACGAAGTCGCGGGAAACAGCTATCTATCTATCTTCTATCTAAATATATAAAAGAAGAAACTGACTGACTGACTGACTGATTGACTGACTGACATATCAACGCAGAGCCGAAACTACTGGTCATAGAGAGCTGAAATTTGGCATGCAGGTTCCTTGGGGAGCGTAGGGGAGCACTAAGAAAGGATTTCCCGATATTCCCACGGGAACGGGAAAAATGGGATTTTTACAATTTAATGTTTAGGTGCGTACGAAGTCGCGGGGATCATCGTAGAGAGCTGAAATTTGGCATGCAGGTTCCTTGGGGAGCGTAGAGGAGCACTAAGAAAGGACTTCCCGAAATTCCTACGGGAACGGGAAAAAATGGGTTTGTTACATTTTAAGGCGCGTACGTAGTCGCGGGGATCATCGTAGAGAGATGATATTTGGCATGCAGGTTCCTTGGGGAGCGTAGGGGAGCACTAAGAAAGGATTTCCTGATATTCCCACGGGAATGGGAAAAATGGGATTTTTACATTTTAATGTTTAGGCGCGTACGAAGTCGCGGGAAACAGCTATCTATCTATCTAAATATATAAAAGAAGAAACTGACTGACTGACATATCAACGCAGAGCCTAAAATACTGGTCGTAGAGAGCTGAAATTTGGCATACAGGTTCCTTGGGGAGCGTAGGGGAGCATTAAGAAAGGTCAAAGGGACTATATGAACGATACTGAACACAAAATAACGATTTTTAGAAAAAGATACTGTATGTATGTATGTATGTCCGGATATAACTCAAAAACTACTGGACGGATTGAAACAAAATTTGGTATGGGGGTAGTTTATAACACTGGTCAACATATAGGCTACTTTTTATCCCGAGAAAATGCATAGTTCTCACGGGAAGGCTATTAACAAATTCCACGCGGACGAAGTCGCGGGCAGAAGCTAGTTTGTAATAATAAAATGAAAACTCACTTAAATCGTGTATGATTAAAGAACCTTCGTATGCAAATATCGCCATAAACGTCGCCGGCCGAACGTTACGGCGATTGTTATTGCAACATTAATTACTGCAACCTTAAATCGCGAGTTAATAATGTACAGTAATTATATTCAGTCTCGCCTGCTAAATTCTTTATCTTTTCACATTAACTCTTAACTGCTTGTTTTTGTTAACAATAATTACTTCTCATTTTCAATCCCATATTTCGTCCCATTTAGCGTTCAACATTCTGTTAAATAAATTATTTTAATTGCATCTCATTTTTATTTTGTTCTTTCTGCAAGACTTGTCATCGTTTCTGAATTTAGTAAGATGTTGACCACTTTTTCTAGATTACCATTTATGAATTAGCAGTTTTTCATCCCACTTCGACAGTTTACCTAGAGAATGAGAGAAATTTAGCTTTTCGATCACGAGTGCCTATCTCCCTTAAATAGAAGGTAATGGCACAAGAAGCGGGCGATTTCTTAGCCCACCTTTTGAGCCGTAATTACGAAGAGTTTCTTGCGCGAACTATCTGCGGACGGCGACAAAAGACCTGGCCAGTAGGAAATATTCAACCGGCAATAAGATTAATGTTATTTATTTATTGTGAACAGTAAACCGCCGTGTGGTCCGTATTCCGCGGCGGTCGCCACTCCGAGCGATCCTACGATAGTGTACCATTAGCGCGAACACTCGCGCCGGCGCGGGCGTCCAATTGTGCGTTTAGATATCGCATACAAATGTCGATCGGGCGCGGCGCAGGCAGCGCCCGCGCAGCGGCTCATCTGCATTCAATCCCATTGTTGCGGTTATTATTGAACGCATGCGTAATCGCTAATTTATGGGCCCCGCTGACCACTCGCGTCACATCAGATCTTATCTCACCGGTTTGGTGTTTAGGATTCAAATGATTCGCCGGTTTCATATCGGTTTACGATCCAAGTGCTTGAACAACAATACACAGGTTACTATCCATCCACGTCAATTACGTACAATTTATATTATTCCCCTAAAGCCTTTTGCCAAAAAAAAACAATGAGGTGCATGATCAACATTTTGAAACCCTGAAATTAATAGTGAATATTGATTTATAAGGGAGGTATTAACAAAGACGTCTTAGCCGAAATATGTCCTTCAAACTATTAAGCAAGCAAAAGTTTATGGTTTGACTAAGTCTCGATGTTTAAAATAATGTTATAAATTAATTTATCTCAAATATGTAGGTCTCCATTACTTTACGGAAAATAACACGTACAAAATGTCTTGCTACTTTGAGAACTAAAATTAAAACTACGTACCTATATAGGTATTTTCAATACTGAGAAAATATTGGTCTGTGAATTTAAAAGAAGTTGTTTCATTGAACTTGAATTTGACGGACCCAGACTTTCATTTCATTTCATTTATATAGAAGGCGCGCTGCGAACCACTTAAGCCGTTGGCGCAGAGTCTATTATTGCTTAACCCACGCGCCATCTAAGTTGTGTAAACCTGTACATAGTCTATCGACCGTAGAATTCTTGAAGTAAGATTTCATTTTTTAGGCTAGGATTTTTCAGGTCTTTTTCAGGAAAAAGCAGACGGTCATATACTATCGTAGCGTAGACATCTTGCGATTTTGGAAAATGGAACCGACGATAGATATGTGATTGTTTCCAAATATAATAAAATCTTGTATATTCTATCTTTATTTATACAAGCGATCTCGGAAACAGCCGTAACGATTTGGAGAATAGGGGTTTACGGGGGCGACAAATCGATCTAGCTAGGTCTTATTTATGAGAAAACTGTTTGAGCTATTTTCATCCGAGCTCGGTTGCCCAGGTATGTTACTAATAATTATTCGCAGTAAGAGGACATCTCGTAATAGGGAGTGAACACCCGCGGGACGGTGGCCGCCGTAAAAAGCGCAAAGAATACACCTCGATATGATCGCACAAAGGCCGCTCCTGAATCCTACCTCAATGCTAATTTCCACTATCGCGCTGGCCCTCATTCATTTTCAATCGAAGCCAGCCTCCGCTTACTTCTATTTTTTTTTAATCACATTAAAGAATCGAATATGGTGGACGTTTTTTTGTGCAGCTGGTGCGTGCGACGCGATTTATTTATTTGCGGGCTTTTTTAAAACGACATTCCGGCTCGCTGTATACTTGTGTCTACCCGCAATTGGCATTTCGGGCTAAGCGCGAGGTATACAAAGTCGCCGGTTTTAACGGTTGTTTTTAACGCTCGAATCCTCCCGCGCAAGAAACGGAGGATACAAATAAATTATTAATCGTTTGTCCTGTCTTTTATAAATTAAAATCCTACCTTTTTTTGGGTGAGCGCGCCTTGGCCGAGTATTTTTTGGCGTCGCGTTTCATTGTCTGTCTTCAAATTTATTAAGCTTAAGCCAGAGGTGAGCAATTAAAGCTGTGACAGAAATTAATACGGGCACGACCGCGCGGCGCGGGCGGCGCCCCGCGACCGGTTATTAATTCACAGCTTGTATGCTTTATTAATCTCCCGATTATAAATAAAGACCTTACATTGGTAGCCGTACTAAAATATCCCAACGCAGTGGAAGGTAGACGCGATTTATCGTGAATGCTCAAATCACATTTTAGGTCCCTAAAATGTCTAAAAATTCTACCTACTGTAACGTCATAGAAATAAATTGAAGCAAATTGGATTTCCTTTATATATGTCTGATACTTCTAACACACCGGAAAATTCTTAAAAAAAAACACTGTTTCTGGGTGAGCCACGGCCCAGTACCGGGAAATTCACGAAATATTATCTAATTACGTGTGTGCAAAGAGAAAAATCGCGAGTTTACTTAGTAACCGCCCGGAAAATTACCGGCATAAATCACCCGGCGCGGCGCGGGCCGCTTGATTTTCCATTCGCTATCTTTTACACTGTTATTATTTTGATTTATTCGCGTTGGTAATGAAGGCGTACGTCTCCCATTGACGTACCAGAAATCCGGCGCCGTTCTCACTTCGCGAAATTGCTTTCCCTCCTTTGTATTACCCGAAAAGTTCAATTAATGTTTGCAAACTTGATTCACCTCGAAAGGAAAAGTAGATGAATATCCCATTGTATTACCTATCCAAGTTTGTGTAGGTACCTATGAGCAAACTGCAGATTTCTTGTGAAATTAAGTAATAAAATATAGGAAAAGTGTTAGCTTATCGTAAAATTGGTCATACGTCTAGTAATAAAACGGCCAGCCACAAATAGGTGTTAGCCGTGAAAAATAAAACGGACGTTGCGGCCTGGCTCAACTATGGTAGTGCGTGATGGGGCGTCGATACAGGCTCGTTAACATGGAAAGTGCCACATTCCGCGACACCGCACATTAGGCCGCGGCCGCGCTAACCGGCGCGCAATTATGACGCACGGGGGGGATGGCGTGTTAAACCTAGCCCGGTGCGCTATGAGATTATCTCGCGCTCTTCTAAGGATTCTCGTATTAAACCTGGCTAGGTGTACTAAAAATAAGTAAACCGTGCTGAAATGCTTGATAATGATATTCAATCTACAGTATCTTGCTCGAGTGCATCGAATGGCTGGTTTAGAAGGAGATATTTACTTATTTATAATATATCATGCATGAATTAACTCTGCCTATCCTCATAATCTAATGTATCCATATTAATATTATAAATGCGAAAGTAACTCTGTCTGTCTGTTACCTCTTCACGTTTCAACCGCTGGACCGATTGAGATGCAATTTGGAGATGGATGGAGATAGTTGGGGTCCCGGAAAAGAACATAGGCTACTTTTTATCCCGGAAAAAGGCATAGCTCCCGCGGGAACGCTATAATCGAATTTCACGCGGCCGAAGTCGCGGGCAGAAGTTAGTAATTTATATTGCTGCGCCCTACGAGGTTCCAAAATGTACTGAATATTTTATTTATCAGTGCTGTATATTCTTGGATTGCAATAAATATATGAATATGAACTATGCGATTATCTATATTAGTTGGAATACGTATCTAATATTTGTTTTTCATAAGCGAAGCTTTATTAGCTTTAAAACGATTTAGACATTTTGTACATATTTATTTGTTTGAGGGATAGTTTATCTTCTGAATATAAGCTGCTTGGTATTTTCTACAATCTGGGCGCACTTCAAAAACTTCTTCTTTACTACAAGCGCATTTAATTATGTGAATAATTTAATCATTCCTTAAATCAATTTTAACCGTGTAAGCGCTGTAAGTCGAATGAAACGTCATTGCACCGTATCACCGTGTTCGTTCGTGTCGTCGGAATGCCCGGAATGACGCGTAATGACCGCCATTACCGCTGCGTTAAGCATGCGACAGTCAACCACTCGACGGCTCGTGTGTAGCCGCCCTAACATTTCATCTGAGAGATCTGATACAATAGTATCTTCTTATTAATTTCAAGCTTCAACACACGCTCAAGGAAACTTCAATAATTTTAACAGCGGCATACCTGAAAAAATCGTCTTGCTCGTTTTAAATTTAATTTAGATTTAACATAAAATCAACGTGTTCGATCTTTATGTTACTAATTACGACAACCATAAAAGCGGTGTCCAACCAATTCAATAAGCTACCAGGGCTCACAGGCATTCCTTTAGGTACCCCAATAATTTAACCGGTAGACCATAATAAATCTGAAGTCCGCTCAAATAAAAGTCCAAAACATTTAACGGCAGTTCGACCATTTCTTAATTAGCCACATTTTTATTGAACAGCAAATTCGGTTAACTCCAACAAAGGGTTCTTTCAAATAAAAATAAAGCTTCACTTCGTGACGAATCCCGAAGGTGTTTTGCTTGATCCCGGGCCTTTTTGTGAGGCCGACTAATCTAGAGGTGGCTCGGCGTGTTAATTAAACAAGTGTAACATAGCTGCACGTATATAGCGCGTCGCGCCAACGCCATTTTAGGGCTGTCGGTGCGGATTAAGACCAATTAACTACCAAAACCAATTTAATGAGAATTTCTACGTATTGCGATCTGACAGTGATGAATTGCGCATAGTAATTGCGTTACTTATGCAAGCAAATGTGCCATCTAGGTAGCATTTTATTGGTTTTTCTGACAATCAATGTAATTCCAATAGCTTACACGTCTAGTCCTATGATGCTTAACCGGTGTTGTTTTCCTCTAATTAGAAACGGTTTTCATAGCTCTTCCAGAATGTTATATGTGACAATGGTTTGAGTATATTTGGAATGAAGGCTGGCAGCCCTGGTGGCGAGGCCGTCGGTAATTAGTTGGAAGCTCAATCGGGCGGTGTGAATAGCAGCAACAATGAAGTCGGTAGCCGGTCCGTGCCTCCAATATTCAATTAAAAATACAATGCCTCCCGACTCGCCGCTCCACTTGTCCGCTGCTCGCCGTTCGCATGAACAGCACACACGTCAAGTTAAAAAAAAAATGTTGAAATAGTATCGGTACTTCAGTGAGCCATTGAGTAATTTAAAATCTGATCATCGGACCTCTTCAATTCTCGTTCACATTAAAAAACGTTACATTAAGACCATGTTAATAGTCGACTTGATTACCATCTGAGTTGAGTGGAAGGCGATTATTTGGGAGTCGGGCCGAGAGTGGTATAAAAATGCTTACGTACCTACGCGCACGCGTCGCCACCGGGTTACGCCGTCGTTAAGAAATTACCGGGCGCCGTCGACGCCGGCCCGATTTTATCGATGGAATTTATTGTCGACACTCGCTCGGCTCGCACGTGCGTCCCTATCGATATGACGCGATGTAGAGATGATCAAGAGCCGATACACTAGGTGTTTAAGATCTCGCGATTTTTAATAGAAACCTAGACGGCTGCGTCATCACAACAATGTCTTCTATTTCATTTACTGTAAGTGCCGGTCACGTCGGCGCGGGCGCAGCACGGTAGTAACGAGTGTATAATTACAGGCGGCGCCGGTAGCCGAAAGGCCGACTCATCGTAATTTGATGGCGTCGCGCCCCGCCCGCCCCGCCGCCACAAAAAACTAATTAACAGAGAAGAACCTCGGCCACAACACACAATGTTGCATTCGCAGCAGCAATCGAAAATAACTCATTGTTTTCAAATGCATCGCACCCACAAAATCGAAACTTTACTTTTACAAAAACAATGTTTCAAAACTTCACATCCAGTAAGGAAATATCAATTAAATACATCTTTATGAGAATTAAATAGATTATAATTGTTATGTGTTATAACAGACGACCAAGAAGGTATTATGCAGGTAGCTATTCGTATACCTTACCTACGAGTATGTAAAACATGCGTATTGTCTAGACAAGCTTTGCGTTGCAAAGTCGGTTTATTCCGGTGTAGGTCCTCCTTACTTTAAAATTTCTTCAAAAAAACTTAAAACGAAAATTTTGAAAAAGCGCTACTGGAAAAATAATATATATCCGCAGTGGAACTAGGGTCACCGACATAGCCCGAAGTACGCCCGACATAGCGAGCCTTAAGTGGCAGTGGGCGGGGCACATTGCTCGCAGGACTGATGGCCGATGGGGCCGGAAAGTTCTCGAGTGACGCCGCGAACCGGGAGACGAGCTGTCGGTAGGCCTCCAACAAGATGGAGCGACGACCTCGTGAAGGTCGCGGGAAACCGGTGGAAGCAAGTAGCACAGGACCCGTCTGAGTGGCGACCCTTGAGGCCTATGTCCAGCAGTGGACGTCTTTCGGCTGAAATGATGATGATGATGATGATAATGTCTTTGGGTTAAACCGCTTAACTCAGATTTATTTTATGAAATAAAGTTAACAGCTTGGCTTGAAGTTAGCAGCTTGTTGCAAGTGGGCCTAAGAAATTAAACTAGCTAGAAAACTGCAAAGCTTCAGCGGTTGAGCGTCGTGGTTGGTTTTGGAACAGTCCTCGTCGGCGTGATAGATCGTCGCCATGATGGATCGCGAGCGCCAATAACGTCGGCGTCGGCCGCAGACACGACACCAGACGTCGACTGCGACATATTGCCTCGCATCCGACATTATTACAATCATTTGGATACCGGTGACGTATTGCATTCAAATAAAATCGAAAGCATTGGCTTTTACGACACTCGAGACACGTTACGTCTCGGTGATGTTTCTTGTTTTGTCTTCCGGGTGCTATCGAAACCAAAAGGAATAGCGACTTTTGATGGTCGGTATCAAAATTATAACACTTCTCGATGAGTAAAAGTAGCTCGCCCCGTGAGAGCCGTCAGCGTAACAATGGCAAGGCCTTGCGTTTGTTTTCGACGGCCAACGCGAGTATTGCCTGACGAAATCCGATAACCGACCACGACGCGTCAACAAGCCGAAGTTAATCCCTTTAATACTCATTTAACGTGGACTCTGGCCGTACAAAGCTGCGAATTGCCATTGTTCGCGTTAACGTGCCTCTGTTTTATTGCCTTCTTTGCGTGCGCATGAATATGCCCGTTATGATAACATCCAAAAATACCGATGAACTGACGGCGCGATTACGCGCATAGAATGTAAATGAGGAACTTTTAATAGTTTCCTGCTGCTATAGTAGTGATCTGATGATCGATGATTTCATTGATATATTATAAGTAAAGATTCACAATCAACCGAAGAAAAATGACCCCGTCAAAACGGGTGCCCGAACAGCTCGGGCACCCGTTTGGCCTTCCTTATAAAGAGGCGTTATTAGCATATTGGAAATTTTCTAATGTCAGTTTGCTCCATATATTTTGACATATTCTGTTAGGCACTCTTCGTCCATATGTTATTACTTATTATAGGTCAATGGATGATTTGACGAATCGTCAAATATTTTCTAGATCCCAAACATTTCTCCATCGGCCCTTTGAACATAAGAGAACCTATTTTAAACGTAAAAACTGCGAAAATTGAGGGCGCCGAAATAGGACGCTTCATTAACAGGCGCAGGCGCGGGGACACGGCGACCCGCAGAAATGTCACGTCAAAATCGGTTTCCGAGAAGCGTAGCGCTACCGGAGCCGAAAGGGAATTAATAAATACAAAAGGGTTATAAAAACCTGTGACAGAATTAAGAGCGGGCGCGTTAAAATTGTGGTTCGCGCGAAGGCGACGCGAACAAGTGAAACATAATGCGCGAAACAAAGCAGCCGGAGCGAATGCCTTAAATCATTTTTAATTATGTTATGGCGCGGTGTGCTGCCGGCTTGGGTTACAGGCTGCTGCTCGCTGCCCGCGATGCGCGTGAGCATGTCAATGTCCGATCGATGCGTAGCCGCCTCGCACTCACCGCACATTTATGTGCGCTTTATTGTAATTCTGTTTTTATTTTTAGCAGTAGGGTAGGTACGTAGTCATCCTTATGCTGCTTACAGGGGTTTCGCGTGGCTGCAGTTTCCCTCCAACATTTCTAACCAGCTCCACTAACCCGCTCATACTCGTCCTCAACAAATAACTCTTCTACTCCCCATTATTTTCATACATTACCGACGGAACTAGAGTAACATAAACACAGACTCGCAACCTAATGGAGTCGGTCTTTTTATTGGGGCGTAATAGTCGTGACGTTGTTTATCGGTAGAAAAAGCGGCGATTATTTAAGAGACGGCACACGTAAGAGTGGTGGCTCATTGTTGGCCGGTTCTTATTTCACGGTGGCTTAGCGGATTCACTGATACAGCTCGCACGATGCCGCGGGCTGCGCGCTTATGTGTTTGTTCTCGATACGTTTGTGAAATTTAACACTGGAGGAAAGTTGTTTCTATACGTATCTACTTGGTTCATTTTATGTATAAATAAGTATAGGTAATAAACTGGTCCGTAGACTAGTGATTGTGGTTGAAGGAAAACAACATGAGAAAACCTGCAATCTATGAGTCAAAGATGTGTCTCAATCCGTATTCGTGCTGGCCTGTGTGGGGACTATCACAAACTCTTGTTTTAAAAGGAGGTATGTGCCCTGCAGTGGGAAGAAAAAATGTTTTTGTGGTGGTTGGACTTCCAACCACCACAAAAACATTTTTACTTCCCACTTTTGACCTACGTCATTTGTAATGCTATGTCAAACATTTCCGCGTACCTAAAATACTTTCGATAATTTCAAAAGTATCCACCTAGATGTATATGTAAGGTTACCAAAGCTGATTTCCTATGCTTTTTGACATTGAACTTACACTAACGCAGTGTAGTTTAGCGAACGGGCTCCTACAAGTAGCCGTTCCACATTTCTAATAGTAAACAAACGCTGAGCGGCCGCGGCTGAAACAACTGTTTATTGCGATATCGAGCCGCGCATCGCTGGCGCGTGCCCAGAGCTGCTGGACAGCTTACTGCACTAAGATACACAATTGGATTTTCATTTTTAATAGTTGGCGTTAATTCAGGTGGTTCTGGTCTGATTTACACGCTGTTAAAGGCCTCCTTCAAGAGTCAAAGACCGAGTGCTTGCGCTTGGTGCAAGAAAGCCCGGTCTATGTTTGATCTACATTGAAAGAGGCTTGGCGAGACCTGTCCAACAGTCTATTCTTTCGACTAAAATATTGATGTAGATATGAAATGCTTAAGAAGTTGATGGTAGGTAACCTACTGGATGAGTACCTAGTGAGTGGGCAATTAGTTCATCATCAAGCTCTACGGTCATAGAAATCAGGAACGTAATTAACATAGCTACTTAGGTACTTAATTAACATAGATAGGTAGAGGTTTTGGAAGATCTACGAAAACGAAATGTTTAATCTGCATGCCTGCGTACTGCTGAAACAGATGTCCTTGTGTCCATCTGATCTATCTTAGGTATTATCGGATGTTTTCCTTACAGAACCACGCAATATCGGTCAACGACAGTTCGCGGATCGAACATCATCCACCGGAATGCGTGACCGTTCGGATGGTCGGGGAAAAAGCAGCCATCCGCCGTTGAATGAAGCGATTAGCGCGCTGTAGTGCCAGCCACGAGCTGGAGCCATACTGGCTATTATACCACAACGCAGCAAGGCGCACTGTCCCGTGGACGAGGGGGTCCGTCCGCTACACCGCCGGCACGCGGAACCAAACGCGAGACACGACGCGCGCGCAGCCACGCCGTGCATTGTCTCAGCCCGCTTGACCCGTGCCTCCGGTAAAAACCGTGCCCAAGAAAAACCACCAAAAACCGCCGATCCGCTCTTAATTGGGGAAAAAATCTCACTCAACATGTTTTTATCGTGGATACAAAAGTTCGATAAATTCGTAGAATCTGTCGCGGCTTTCACCACGCCTCGTAGTGGGGCTCTCTTTGTTTAGGTACTTCACTGATTCAATTAGGCTGTGGGATCGAATCGGAGCTCGAAATCACTGCGGAAAACCGCTCGTTTAGGATAAATCTTTAAGCAACAAGGCGTTTGTTAGCGCTCGCCGCATGAGCTCGGCCGGTGCTAATTCAAAGCTCGCTACTCACGATTTGCGCTCTGCGTGCCACTTTTAGTTTTATAATTCTAACGAATTACGAACTGTCTTTATGAAAACTCTCTTTGTACTTACGCAACTATTAATCGCCCTAGTAATGGTTATATTAATAATATTGAAGAACATGTGGCAATACGTTGCTCAATTTCATATCCGCCATGAGCATTGACTAGGCGATTTTCTGCAGCGGTGGGATCTCATCGCCCAAGCAAGATTATGCAACTCGAACTTCCCTACATCGAATATCGGCGTAAGCGCAGCACGTGAGTAGGCCGCCTAACGCTCGCGAGCGCGCCGCATCTCATTTACCTTATTAAGGCGAGGCGTCACTCAACGTCGCCTTCCGACGCATAAACACCTCCTTAGCGGCGTCACTATCGCATCGCAGTCAGTGCAGCCTCTGCCCTTTACGCCTGGTAATGAATGGCGCTCGTGCACTAAGCCTTATTAACGTAACCACCTTATTTACTTTCTAATCGCAGCTCGTCTTATCTTTACTTTAAGAAGTATGCAATATTACATCTACCACAAGCCACTTAGCTATATGAGTGTCACTTTTCCAGAGTTTTCAATTTTGTTGGTTACTTAGAACTTTATTTCGGTTTGGTAATCTGTTGCAAAGAATAACAGCCATTCGCTTCACACCGCGCGCCGATAACCGTAAAGTATGAAAATTTCAAAATCAATACTCGGGCGGAGACGAATTCCGAATAAAAGTCCGTAATTGTTCAATCCGGATTCGGAGCGTGGAGCAACTTGGCTAATGGTCTTATTCAAATTCGGAATACGGTAAATCCAACTGCGGCGGCTAATGAGCTAATTCGGCATGCGCCGAACACTCGACGCGGCGTGCCTCCACTCGGGTAATAGATAGGTTGCAGCGGAATGCGGGAAATGCATACGTGCACTAACCCTAACGCTGGCAAACTGCGTCTATCCCGATTGGAAATCGTTTACAGTTGATTTGGCATGCGATAACATCGGTCTGGCCGATGCGACTGCGGGATTAACATCGGGGAAATTAAAATGGGAAATTGGATTTGTGTATGGATTCCTCATTAGAAAATATTGCTTAGGAAAACTCATTTTGTAAGCTAGCATGTTTTTTATTTATTTGTATGTATTTATATGTACCTACCCTGGCTACCATGTCATTGCACCGTTCTCATAAACAGACGCATAGAATGAGAGTAATAGGTACTGTAAATCTCAAAGACAATGCCCATTGTCTCGGTGAAACACTCGACCAATCGGCGTCGCTCTTGGTAATTAAAAATTCAAATTAACATCGCCCCCTCGCGCGACGCGGTTGGTGATTACCGAGCGTTAATTACTGGGGACCAATTAGACGCGGCGCCGGCGCCCAATGGCGTCGCTGGGCGTGGTAATTAAGACGAAAGGGTTGATTTTCCGGGGGCGTGCGATTAATCACCGCGGGGTGTGGCGAGGCGCTCGCTATCTAGCCTACGTGCATATAACGGCTATGTACGGCTTACGTAACGTACCTATACGGCGTGAATCTAGAAAAGAAGATTTAAAGCGATTCGATTGCGTTGCACGAGACAGGAAAATTAAAACGTGTTTTCCTAGAAAATAAGCTGTAATCTTATGGCAATGTATCTTTAATAATACTAATCTAATAGTAATTGACTTAGCTTATCATTTTAGTAGCACAGTAATTTAGCTATTTGCAATACTCTACAGGCTTTGTACCTTTTATTTAAGAATTTAGGTACATAACTTTATTTTCACAGCATCCTATAGTCAGACGCCGACCTCACGTTTTATCTTTTTAAAGTTTTGCGTCACCATGAACCCAGTAACACACCGTTTTCAGTAGGCACATAGTACACATTGTTTACGTAGAACAGTAGTAACGCGAGACGAATGGCCTTTTCAGTTCCACGCACTTCACGGTGTGCAGTAAAGCTACTGCTCGGCCGCGGACGCGGAGTAATGGATCGACTCCACGTGATCGAACGATTCATTATAACAAGTAGTATATGCAAAATTTGAGCACATCGTCGATAAATAAACAGTTGAATCTGACTAAGGACATTAATGCTACCTGAGCGGTGTTTTTGAGCTTGAAGTTAATTATGCGAGTTGGTAGCTATGTCCACTTTTTAGTTCCGTTTTTTTTTAGATTATAGTTTCACTCCCGTCGGCTTTATTCAAAGTATTCAGCCACACTCAACCCTGTAGTAGTGTTATTAACCGACCCGATGAAGTATAAACGATGCGTGTAGCCAACGCTGCCTGAAAGAGAGTTATTCCCCCCCTCTGCCCCACCCCGGCACCTCCCGCACCCCCGCGACCCGCGCCCGTCACTTCCAGAAGAAAAATGCTTAACACGACCCGCGAAAACTATTCGTTATTTTGGCACCCCTGCCGCCGTGTTTCTCTCAATTATGGGCCGCTGATGATTCACATTTACGCAAAAAGTGAAAATTGAGGAAAACATCCCGCAAACAAAAGCCCCCCTCGGCCGAGGAATCGATTACTCTCCGCAGACTGAAATAACTATTATTCTTCCTTCACATTACTGAATAGTGATAAAAGATGAACAGAAAATATGATTTTAAAAAGTTGAGTCTGACGTCGGATACTTAAATATTCATAAGACGGCGAATATTATGGCCCATGAAGTTTTATTACTATTAAGTTATTTAACGTTGAGTGTTGCACATGCAGGAATTAATAGCACCTATGTCTACCGCTGTCACAGAGCTGTGCGCTGTCTGGCTTCCATCCAACCATTCCACAGTCGTAGTATGACAAATTCATCCAATTTATCATTCAATTTCGATATATTCTCATGCTCTCTGCTTTCTCTTATGATTTCCTTGTAACAGACGGTATTAAATATGTCTGAGAGCTCAACAAATCTGGGAATATCGCGCAGGTTCACGACTTCCCGAACAATATTCGTGTCAAATTTTTTTTTGGGTACCTTCCACTTTCAAACATACCTTAGTATTTGTTTTAGAGAAAGTATAGAACAAGAGCATTTTTATTGATGTTATTGTGTTGACCTGACCTTTATTTATTTATAGCGAACGACTTCGTCTGCGTGGAATTCGGTTATAGCGTTCCCGCAGGAACTACTTATATGTTTTTCCGGGATACAAAGTAATAGCCATGTCCTCCCCTGGAATCGAACTATCCTTCATATCAAATATGATCTAAATCGGCCCACTTCTTTTAACTTGAAGAGGTAACCGACAGATAGACAGAGTTTTCGTATTTATATAAACTTTGTCTCTCAAACAAGTTCTTCTGAAGTTAAGAGGGTTTATCCCGAAAGTTGGCAACGTCGCATATAGCTGTCAAATGTTTCACTGTTTTTATTAATTTCTCAATATTGCTGAATTAAAAAGGAATATATCGTTCTATGGTTGAATGACGCGTCTCGTTTTATATTTGTTGGTTAGGCATTCAAATGATAAGATTACATTAAAATGCTTGGAAAATGCGATGGAAAGTTTTCAAAAGATATTACTTCCATAATACTAAAATTTTCGTGTTCCTATGATAACTGTTGCAATACATACTTATTGTTTTATTCAACGATAGAGCGATAATTCATGTTTTCATTCAGTAATATTCAGAAATTAATGAAAACAGCAAAATATTTGACAGCTATTTGCGACGTTGCCAGCTTTCGGAGTGACCCCTCTTAAATAAAACCTCCACTGAGTATTCCACCAGACACCAACACCACAGAGTGAAGACTCTAATTTAGATAGATAACTATCTAAAAAAAATGTTTTACGAACTTTCTTACATCAGTGAAGAGAGCAAACCCGCCTTAAATAAAATAACGAGGCACTCCACTTCAGTAGGTACTCCGTGCGCCTATAACATTTAAATTAGACGATCTCCCAACATTTTACATTTTCTTAATATTGTACGTACTACAACATGTCAGGTATATGTGTTTAGAAAGTTCAATCTTTCTCGTCTCCTCATCATCCATATCCATATTAATATTCTAAATGCGAAAGTAACTCTGTCTGTCTGTATGTTGCCTCTTCACGCTTCAACCGCTTGACCGATTGACATGAAATTTGGCATGGAGATAGTTGAAGTCTCGGGAAGCTATATACGTACTTTGCATCCCGGAAAAACGCGTAGTTCCCGCGGGAACGCGATAACCGAGTTCCACGCGGGCGAAGTCGCGGGCAGAAGCTAAGCTGGTACAAAGGTACCAGCTTAGCTTTTTGAGTTTAGGTCAATTATAAAGATAATTGACCTAAACTCAAAACTGTCATCTGATACGTCTTTACCTGTCCCTCCCCTGAAGCTACGGCTCGCACTTATTACATACGTCGCCCGCTGGCTAGCTGATTCACCCTTAATTGCAATTGATAACGGTTGACCCAGTTCCGCGGGGGATTCACTTGGGGCATAATTTATGCCGCATAAAGTACCTTAATTCAAGCAGGTACCTAATCCTTGACCGACATAAAACTTGTAGATCTTGTAGCAGATGGTTTTGAACTTCTCTGACTGTTTATGATTATAATGAGATACCCTGTTCAAATGGTAACGGAGAATGTTGAATTAAAGTAAATGTTCGTCCATCTCCGTTACTAACTACGTCTCGGGTAGATAATGTACAACAAAGCGGACAGATACCGGCGCACCGCACAAAAGAGCACCACACATAAATGAACAAACAAGCCGCACATAGATAGACAAAGCACACAGGCACGTGAGGTCATCTCCCCTCATTAGGTGGTTAGTTTTCCGGGCGTGTCCGCAGACTCCGCGGGGTGGGGGTGGGCGGCGGGGGGGGCGAGTGGACGGGAAGTTTCTTAATTAATCCTCGACGGGCCGCCATTGGCCGGCGCGCGGGCGGGCGGCCTCATCGCCTACGCGTTAATTGGGCGGGAAGCTGACGCCAGATTAGGAAAGCGCCGCGTTTAATGAAACCGACTTTTCTCGGCTCAACCGTATGTATGTGGGATACCTATTGTTGCCTCTGAAGGCGCGTTGATTACGTTACTAGGTAGGTAGGTAAACATGTGTAGTCATGTTCAGACCTCGTTAAGCTTATATGTGTACCTACTTAAGTTGAAATGGAATATGAATACGGCTAATGTAATATGAATAAGCTCACCATGTAACTTCAGATTCAGATTTGACTGTAACAACATGTTTATAAAACATTACTATTTACCATAACGAGAACAGTAAAATGCAAAATCTTTACGAACCCCCCTGGATAGATACAGACAGCTCCGAACGTGGATTTATAAAACCCCTTAATATTAAAACAACGCGAGCAAGCTGCATATTCTCTTAAAAAGGCGAAAGATAACAAGTGAGTTAATAAATATTGTAGTAGGGAAGGAGTTTGCTCGAAACTAATATCGCTCTCTTCGCGTCAAGTGAACGTATAAAGCTCAGATTTAGCGTGAGCCGAGGGGCCGCCGAGCGAGACGCCAGGTAAGCAAGCACCTACTTACACCTCGATATACGGCCAAACGTAAATTATAATATTGCGCGTGTCGACGGAGCCTAACCCTCTCCCGAGGCGTATATAGGTACCTACGCGCCCCATCTGCTCCGCTGAAAAAACTACTGAAAATCGTAACGACTTCTCTTATTTATTCTCAGAAAAATCAGTTGGGTACGTACGTCCGTAATTTAATTGTTACCTATATGTAAACTACCGTCGAAAAAAGAAAAATCTTTACTGAAAAGATTTCCTACCGGTGATATTTTTTGGATAGTTTTCTGATTACCTACCCTACTAATGTTCCTTATTTATTCTCAACCATACTCACACAATGCTTTGGCCTTTAATTTTATACGTCTAATGGCTCATCTTGCGTGTAGTAAAGGGAGCGGCAAGGGTTGGCTGGCGCGGCCGACCGCGCCGCGCCGCCGTGTGTGCGCCCGCTGAAAGAAAAGCAATTTCCTCCGGGCGGGGGGGTTGGGGTCTCGCGCGAATATAATTTTCTTCATTTTTTCATTCGGCCGAGTTAATTCGCCTCCGCGGCCCACTCGGCTATTGATTAGGGCGCGTCTTAGGTTTTTAATTTGTTTGCGCGCGCAGCTCATGCACCCGGGATGAGCTCGGCTAATGAAGCACCTATTCAGGGGGTCGATCAGTGAAATTGCTTGCTGACGTCATCTGTATTTCCAGTATACCTACTACGGAAGCATTTGAGCGTTTATGGCGAGTTTTAGAGGATGTTCGCACAGTTTCTTGCGTTTTTATCACGTGTCTGAGTTGAAATGCATTGGGCCGTGAATTGTTTTACGTAGTTCGTTTTACGGGTGCTTCGGTTTTGTTGAATAGCGAAATAGGATAAAGGTTTCGAGAACAAATTTAGGAGCGTTTTACTTAAGAGACTGACTGATAAGATACGGATCCACGATCCGCCCACACAGCCACCGAGGAATCACATATCTGGCGGATATCAGACGTAATTAAGGCTGCATCGTCGGCGGGTGTCGGCGCGACGCCATTGGTCACCGGCGCCCCCCCGGCCGGGTGGGGGTCGTGAAACAACGCCTGCATGTGACACATTAGTAAATGAGACGACATTCGTTACGGGCCAGCTCGCCCATTTCCTCGTTCTGAAAACTCCTGAAGACTCCTTGAGTTGACGAAGAGGCAGAGTTTGTTTTGTAAAGACTGAGATGTAGACTTTATACCTACTTACGGAGAGAAATAAACATATAACGATTCACAATGATGACACAAAATAATCTATGAGACGGAAGGTTTTACGAAAATGAAACTCGGCTTGTGTTGTTTATAAGCCTTGTTAACCCCAAATCCGAATATGAATCGTAATTCGCCTTTTGAATTTAATTATTTATTCAAACTTTGACTTGAAACTCGCAAGACAACTTCAGCTAAAGTTTCTTATTGCCAAATTAATTGAGTTGTCTTCAGCTGGCCGCAGGAAAATCTTTCTATTTAATGACCTTACAAAGAAATCAAAGGGTTTTTCTGAGTTCACCGATCTCCTTAACAGATCATGCTTTATTCATATTCATATTTCTTTACTTTCCTTGGTGTAAAAAATGTTATACATTTTTTAATTGACGCTTTACAAGGACCCGATTAGGGCGTTGCATTAAGATATTGTTTTAATACATGTGCTTTGAAATTGTAATTTACCTACACCACGTTCAGATATAATATACTACTACTATACCTACTACAGCCTATTTGCGTCCCACTGCTGAGCACAGGCCTCCCCTCATCATAAGAGGGTTTGGGCTACAGTCCCCACGCGGGCCCAGCGGATTGGGGACTAATTCCAGATATAATATAGAAAAATTAAAAAGATAAATGTAGGTACAAATTCAATTTCTTCAAATTTTCAGTAAGTGTGTAATTTTAGATTAGGTACTGACTGAAATTTTATCTCACGAAGAAAAGTGGGATGTAAGTAGAACTTTACGTAATATTTTTGTCACATTGATACGAGGATCGCTGAATGGATATTTCAATAACTTGAAAGATTCAACTCTTCTCGTCACTATCTTTTATGGTTATCGGTAGTCGTAGAGTTGATTGATCTTTTTCACGAATTAATATTATGATTATTACATTGTTTACGTAGTGGTGAACGCAGCGTTCGGGCCGAGCTTAACCTTGACCGGCCCAAGTCCCCTCGAGCCACCACTTCACGTGTTTCGGCTGACCCACTGTCCGCGTGGACACGCACTTGAACCCCGCGCGGGATCCATCCAATTCGGATA